>BLBF01000022.1:656463-678468 GCA_015471245.1 Laticauda colubrina | reverse complement strand
TGCCAGCCTCCCTGCAAGCCTTGGTGCCAGCCTCCCTGCAAGCCTTGCTGCCAAACTTGGTTCCTGCCAGCCTCCCTGCCAGCCAGAAACCCCACAACCATGCAGAAGCACAGCAAGCCTCAGCCATCTGCTGCCAGCCCTGGCAAGAGGGACAGGGCTACCATCCCGCCCCTGGCCCTCACTCTGGTTCTGCTGGGGCTTCTGCAGCACGGGCTCGCTCTTCTGGGGCTGGGGCTTCTGCTGCTTCTGTTTCTGGAGGAGCTGATGACAAGCACTCCAGCACCAGCCACCTCCACAGCACCTGCACCCTTCACCCCTGAGACTGAGCAACAAAGAGGAGTGCCAGAGACTCATTTTTGTCTTATAGCTTGTTGTTAATAAAGTCTATTTTTGATTCACACACTTGCTTCATTTCTTTTTTTTAATAAAGTCTTGCTGGAAACTTTTAGAAATGGTTTAAGCCACTTATTTCAACTCCTAGGGCTTCTTCAGCATCATCCTCTTCGCCATGGTCGATGCTACAAGTTCATGTACATCGATGCTTCAGGCAATGGTGGAGCAGACCCTAGAACCTCGAAGCCCCTCTGATGAGGGCCCAGAAGGCCCTGCCAGCGGGAGGAAGAGGCATACGCGAGATAGGGAGAGGAGGCAATACTCCATCAAAGAGGAACATGAGGATGAGGTGCTTGAATGGCTGAGGGAGAACAAGTACCTCTGGCAGAAGGGACACAGGCTCTATCAAGACACCAAGAGGAAGCAGGCAGCTTGGAGAGAGAAGGTGGAGAGCCTGGGCTACACTTCGGAGATCCTCCTCGGCTGGTGGAAGCACCTGCACACCTGGTACGGGAAGCTGCACCTCAAGAAGTCTGGCCAGGCCGCAGTCAAGCTCACTGACCGGGAGACCTACATGATGGCCAAGTGCAGCTTCTTGGAAGGTGAGATCCGCCACTGAGGAGCAGCCCCTCTGTCTACCCTCTCTCTCAGGCAGCCCACAGAGAGCCAGTCCTCTTCTGGCCAAGAGTCAGCTCCTGTGTCCAGGCAGGTATCTGTGGAGCGTCCCAAGACAGAGACCCCTCCGACAGCTGCGCTCCCCATGGCGGAGCGCATGGAAGACCCCCTGATGCAGTGGGAGCAAGGAGAGGGCACTGCCACGAGAGACCAACCCACACCCACACCCAGCTCCACCTCCACAGAAAGCAGGCAGAGAGCCAGACCAGAGGGGCAGAGCCACACTGTCCTGCTGGAGATCAGGGACACCATCAAAAGCAGCATAGATCTCCTATCTCAGCTGGTACACACCGACATACCATCCTCAAACTGCAAGCCCTTCCTCACCTACCTCAACCAGACCCTCCTGGACATCTCCGAATCACAGTACCAGGTGATAAAGGAGAGGATTACAGGTCTTCTGCACAACCCTCCAGGCCCAGCTGAACCTGCTCTGACCCAGTCCAGGTCTGCTCCTCCACCCCAGGTGATGTCACAGCCCTTCCAAGGCTTTCAACAGGCCCTCACCTACCAAGGCTACGACTACCAGGAGTTCCAGCAGCACAGGGAGCCCTTCCCAGTCCAGCCACAGGTTCATCGAATGCCACCAATGTCACCCATACCACCCATGCCACCCATGCCACAGATGCCACCCATGCCACAGATGCCACCCACGCTACAGATGCCACCCATGCCTCACCTCGCTCAGCTGCAGACCAGACAGCCCCACTACACTCCTCCTTCCTCCACCCCACAGCCAAGCCCGGCCTTAGAACATCTGTCATCGGTCTTGGGACTGACACCGCATGTCATGGAGGAAGGGGCTCTCAACACCACAGGACTGAGCCAGCTCTCTGAGAGCTTCCTCCACACACCATCCCCTGTTGTCCTCTCGGGGCCAGGCACCCCAATGGCGCCTCAGACCAGCACTCCAGCAGCAGCCACTTCCCCAGCACCTGGACCCTTCACCCCTGAGACTATGGGCACACCTCAGAGTGACTGAGAAGAGTGCCAGAGACTGGGTTGCTACCTGTTGACTTTATCTTTGCTTGGGACACTTTACTTGGGTCATTTTGCTTTTACAGTATGTTATTAATAAAGTTTATCTTTGCTTCACACACTTGGTTCAGTTCTTTTGGAAAATAAAGTCTTGGTGGAAACTTTTAGAAATGGTTTAAGCCTTTGCATGCTTGTGGGATGGGTAAGGATAGAAGTGGGATGGGCAGGGATACCTGTGGGATGGGCAGGGATACCTGTGGGATGGGGAATAGCTGTGGGATGGGTAAGGATAGCAGTGGGATGGGCAGGGATACCTTTGGGATGGGTAATAGCTGTGGGATGGGTAATAGCTGTGGGATGGGTAAGGATAGCAATGGAATGGTTAGGATACCTGTGGGATGGGTAATAGCTGTGGGATAGATAAACCTCCAGTGCAAGCATAGTGGGACTGTATGGTCCACCCTCCCAGGTGCCACACATATGGCCCTTTATTTTCAATAACAATTCCATCATTCATCAACACATTTCAACATAAACACAATTCTTTATTAAATGCCCTGGTCATTGTAGGGCCACTCAACATGGCACAATCTCATCAGTGTGATGACACAGGCTGAAGGAAGCATCCATTAAGCATCTACCATCCTGTCTTGCCACTCTACTCCTCCAGCTGGGGAGTTGCACCAGTGTTTCAGGAGGTTGCACTGCTTCTTCCCTTCACATGAAGCTCTGTTGGGGCCTTGCACATCCACAGTGTCTATCAGGTTTTGCCCTTGCCTCCATTCACCAGGCTCCATGTCCCCATTGCCTTGTTGGTTGTCCACGAGCCTGTTCTGCAACACTGGGTAGTGGGTGCGCATGAGATTGTGCAGGATGCAGCAAGCTTCAACCATGCTCCTCACAGTCTCTGGGCAATACTGCATGGTGGTGAGAAATACCTGGAACCTGTTGGCCAGGATGCCAAAGGCGTTCTCCACCACCCGCCTGACCCTGGACAGCCTGTAGTTGAATATCCTCTCTTCACGGGTGAGGCATCTGGAGGTGTAGGGCTTCATGAGGTAGGTTCTGAGGGAGAAGGCGTCATCCCCCACGATGAAGTAGGGCACATCTTGTGTGTCGTTGGGCAGGGGGTCTGGATATGGGAAGCCCATGATGAGGTTGCGTTCCAGCGCCTCCTAGAGATGACTGGCATTGTATACCTGGGCATCTGAAGATGACCCGTTGCCTGAAGCATCGATGTACATGAACTTGTAGTCAGCATCGACCATGGCGAAGAGGATGATGCTGAAGAAGCCCTTGTAGTTGTGATAAGTGGACCCTGAGTTGGCTGGAGCTTTGCAGGCCACGTGCTTGCCATCTATGGCTCCAATGGCATGGGGGAAGTTTCACTTCTGATACCACTGCTCTACAACTTTCTTCCAGCCTTCTTCAGTGGAGGGGCACTGGAGGAGCTCCTCCAGGTATTCGTCGACGATGGCCTGCATCACATCTCTGACCTCAATGCTGATGGTGTTTTGTGGCACCCTCCAGGCATACTGCATGCTCCTGTACATGATCCCTGAGGCCAGGTGGCGCAGAATCAGTGCCATCTTCGGCCTAGGATCCAGGCTGTGCCGCAAGTTGGTGTTTGCCTTGGTCAACCTGGGTCTCAGCCGCTCCACAACTTCGTCAAACATGGCTGGCGGCATCCTCATGAAGGTTCTGGAATGCAAAAGGGTCTTCGTTCCTCAGCTCCACCATCATCTTGTTATACAGTCTGTACTCTGCTCTTCTGGCGATCCATCTTCGGACCCAGACACTTTTTGGACGCCTCCTTTTCTTCCCGTAGTAGAGTTCACAGAGCCTGTAGATGGCTTCGCACTGTTGTAGAATGATGGTGGCTACCAAAAGGAGTGTGTGATGATCCATGGTGGAGATGACTGGATGCTGTGGAAGAGCAAGAGCCAGATGAAGGCTGAAGAGGTCTGCACCGCAGGGCTGCTGGACTAAAAGTGAGATCCAGGTGATTTCTCCCCCTTTTTATCGGAAATATAGGTTTTCCACTAGGTGTCCTTTTGCATCCTCTAGGCATCCTGCAGACATCCTAAATATCCGAGATACGTCCCCTATACAAATGTTTTTTCCGTTTTAATGCTTTGTGTGTGAGCTGCATCCGCTTTCATTCTTTCTATGTCCATGCTACGAACGCTGTGTGTCCGTTCCGCATCCGTTTCACTTCCTCCCTGTGTCCATTTTCCGCTGGGGCGGATGCGAGTTGCGTGGATGCGCAGCGGATGCCTAGCAGATATAGTGGACGCGTAACGGATGATGACAGATGTATAACGGGTGTTCCCCGTATGCGTAGCGGATATATAACGGACGTGTTTGATACTTTTTCCGCTCAAAAAGTTTTGTGCAGTTCAAAACTTTATGAGCGGATGAAATGTCAGTAGACGGATGCTGGACGGATAGAGAGGATGAAAAACGGATGCAGTGAGTCCAGAACGGATGCATCGCGTTAACCAACGGATGGCAAGTGTTTCTCTCAGTTTTACATCCTCTTTCCATCCGTTCGTGCTATGTGACATGGGCTTTAACTTTTAGCCAGTTCTCCTAACTGCATAAGCAATTAACTAACAGTTTGGGTGAACCAGTGAAAACTGGTTGAATTCTACCTGTGATTATAAATGAAATCAAAGCCTATTTAAATGTTGATATGAATTATGTTGCTCAACTGCTCCATAGAAATAATATCTAAGTCAAAACTCAAGAGTTGTTCTGATTGTGGTTTATACTGATAAGTTGTAACTCAAATTCTCAAATGTCTAACTTATCAGAAATGCACAGTACATGATTTACTTGTAAAGCTGCTTCTCTATGACATCACCCATGATATCCTTTTCAACTGATTTTTATTATTTTATATATTTCTTAAACTGTTATAAGAAACACTGAGTTTTGTTTTAGTCCAAGAAACACATATTTCTTTTTACAAAAGAAGAATAAAGTGGGAATAGGAGACAAATTGTTATTTAGAATGCTACAGATCCAAGGTTGCCCTTTAACTTATCAAGGAATGTAATAATTCTTTAGACCTCAGGGTCCTTCCAGAGAAAATAAGGGAGACTGAAGTATTGCATATACTTTGGCTAACAATTGTGAAAAATGAGTTTTTGAGTTGCCAAGTTTTTCTCCTTTTTAGCTGTATTTATGGTCGCTCTTATCTAATGTATCCAAATTCTCAGGAAGCATATTTAGGTTGAATTCTCAGATGAGTTTGCTTTTGGCAGCTTTCAGCAATATACAGAATATGTTACATGAAATGTGAGGAAGTCTTTTTCCTTCAGTCGTGTATGTTAAGGCCCTGTCACACTGGCCGACAGATGCAAAACGTTTGTAAAAAGGACTCAGCGGACAAGAAAAATGTTCCATCCATTGTTATCCGCTCTCAAAAGGGGCAAAAATTTGCATAACCAGAGCGGATAACATGGAAAGGAATGGACGGGGGGAAGACGCAGGGTGGATGGAAAGCGGATGCGCCACGGAAGCCTAGCGGATGGAAGCAGATGGGAGCAGATGGCACATCCGCAAGGCTTCCGGGGGACCGCAGCAAAGTGGACGCGGAACGGAAAGAGCGGATGCAGAGTGGACGCCGAGCGGAAGAAGCGGATGCAGAGCGGAAGCCTAGCGGAAGCCTAGCGGATGCCTAGTGTTCACTGCATATGTGGGGAGGATGCATTGCGTCAGCCCCGCGGATATAAAGGGAGGCAGCTCCCAAGCAGATCACCATTCAGAGGAAAGACCTGCTTCCAGACCCATCGACTGCCTGCCAGCCTTGCCAGCCTGCCTGCCTTGCCTGCCTGCATGCCTGCCAGCCTTGCTACCTGCCAGCCTTGCTGCCTGCCTGCCTGCCTGCCAGTCTGCCTGCCAGCCTCCCTACCAGCCTTGCTGTCTGCCTGCCTGCCAGGCTTCCTGCCAGGCTTCCTGCCAGCCTGCCTGCCAGCCTTGCTGCCTGCCTTCCTGCCAACCTGCCTACCAGCCTGCCTGCCTGCCAGCCTTGCTGCCAGCCAGAAATTCCACAACCATGGGGAAGAAGAGGAAGAGGAAACCATCTGCTGCCAGCCCTGGCAAGAGGGACAGGGCCACCCTCCCACCCCCTGGCCCTCATTCTGCTTCTGCTGGGGCTTCTGTAGCACGGGCTCACTCTTCTGGGGCTGGGGCTTCTGCTGCTTCTGCTTCTGGAGGAGCTGATGATGCTGCTTATGGTGGTGGTGCTTCTGCTCGTGCTTACTTTGCTGAAGGTGTTCCTCGTCCTGCTGGTCCTGCTCATCCTGCTGGTCCTGCTCATCCTTCTGGTCCTGCTCGTGCTCCTGGTCTTGCTCATCCTGCTGGTCCTGCTGGTGCTCCTGGTCCTGCTGGTGCTCCTGGTCCTGCTGGTGCTCCTGGTGCTGCTGGCGCTGCTGTTGCTTACTCTGCTGCTGATGATCCTGGTCCTTCTGGTGCTGCTGCTGCTGATGATGATGATGATGATCCTGCTGGTGCTGCTGCTGCTGCTGCTGATGATGATGATGATCCTGCTGGTGCTGCTGCTGCTTGTGGTGTGGAGGAGCAGCTCCTACAACCTGGAAGCCCCTCTGATGAGGGTCCATGTGGTCCTACAAAAGGGAGGAAGAGGCAGACGCGAGAACGAGAGAGGAGGCAATACAACATCGAGGAGGAACATGAGGATGAGGTGCTGGAGTGGCTGAGGGAGAATGAGTATCTATGGCAGAACGGACACAGGCTCTACAGGGACACCAAAAGGAAGCAGGCTGCTTGGAGAGAGAAGGAGGAGAGCCTGGGCTACACTTCAGAGGTGCTCCTTGGCTGGTGGAAGCACATGCACACCTGGTACGGGAAGCTGCACCTGAAGAAATCTGGCCAGGCCTCAGTAAAAGCTGACGGACAGAGAGACCTACGTCATGGCCAAGTGCAGCTTCCTGGAGGGTGAGATCCGCCACCGAGGAGCAGCCCCTCTCACAACCCTCTCTCTCAGGCAGCCTGCTGAGAGCCAGTCTTCTTCCGGCCGAGAGTCAGCTCCTGTCTCCAGGCAGCTGTCTGTGGAGCATGCCATGAAGGAGAACCTGCAGACAGCTGTTCTAACCATGGCGGAGCGCGTGGAGGACTCCCTGGCGCAGTGGGAGAAAGGAGACGGCACTTCCACCACAGTCCGACCTGCATCCACCCCCAGCTCCACCTCCACAGAAAGGCAGAGAGCCAGACAGGAGGGACAGAGCCACACTGTCCTGCTGGAGATAAGAGACACCATCAGGAGCAGCATATATATCCTCAATCAGCTGGTCCACACCGACTCCTCATCCTCCAATCCATCCTCATCCCTTCCTCACCTATGTGAACCAGACCCTCACGGACATGGCGGAACCCCAGTACCAGGTGGTGAAGGACAGGATCACCGATTTGCTTCACAATCCTCCAGATCCAGATGAACCTGCTCCCACCCAGTCCTGGTCTGCTCCTCCACCCCAGGTGATGTCCCTCCCATTCCAAGGCTTTCCACAGGCCCTCACCTACCAGGGCTACGGCTACCAGGAGGTCCAACAGCACAGGCAGCATTCCTTCACAGTCCAGGCACATGTCCATCGGATGCCACCGGTGCCACTGATGCCACCGGTGCCACTGATGCCACCCATGCCACTGATGCCACCGATGCCACCCCCGTCACCGATGCCACTCACGCCAGTTCTCACACAACTGCAGACCAGACAGCCCCACTACACTGCTCCTTCCTCCACCCCACAGCCAAGCCCAGCCTCAGTACATATGTCATCGGTACTGGGGCTGACACCCTATGGCATGGAGGAAGGAGCTCTCATCATCACGGGGCTGAGCCAGCTGTCTGAGAGCTTCCTCAACACACCGTCACCTGTTGTCCTCTCAGGGCCAGCTTCCTCAACACACCGTCACCTGTTGTCCTTCCAGTGGCGCTTCAGACCAGCACTCCAGCAGCAACCACCTCCACAGCACCTGTACCCTTCACCCCTGAGCCTGGGCACACCTCAGAGTGACTGAGAAGAATGCCAGAGACTGGGTGCCTACCTGTAGACTTTATTTGGACACTTGACTTGGGTCATTTTTCTTTTACAACTTGTTATTAATAAAGATTATCTTTGCTTCACACACTTGCTTCATTTATTTTTGTAAATAAAGTCTTGGTGGAAACTTTTAGAAATGGTTTAAGCCTTTGCATGCTTGTGGGATGGGTAAGGATAGCAGTGGGGTGGGCAGGGATACCTTTGGTATGGGTAATAGCTGTGGGAGGGGCAGGGATACCTTTGGGATGGGTGAAGATAGCTGTGGGATGGGTTGAGATAGCTATGGGGATAGATAAACCTCCAGTGCAAGCATAGTGGGACTGTATGGTCCACCCTCCCAGGTGCCACACCTATGACTCTTCATTATCAATACTAATATAATCATTGATCCACACATGTCAACATAAACACAACTCTTTATTAAATGCCCTGTTCATTGTAGTCCCTCCCAACATACATGGCACAATCTCATCAGTGTGATGAGACAGGCTGAAGGAAGCAACTATTAATCATCTATCATCCAGTCTTGCCACTCCACTGCTCCAGCTGGGGAGTTGCACCAGTGTTTCAGGAGGTTGCGCTGCTTCTTCCCTTCACATGAGGCTCTGTTGGGGCCTTGCACATCCTCAGTGTCTATCAGGTTTTGCCCTTGCCTCCATTCCCCAGGCTGCATGTCCCCATTGTCTTGTTGGAGGTCCACGAGCCTGTTCTGCAAGACTGGATAGCAGGTGCGCATGAGATTGTGCAGGATGTAGCAAGTTTCCACGATGCTCCTCATGGTCTCTGGGTGATGCTGCATGGTGGTGAGAAGTACCTGGAACCTGTTGGCCAGGATGCCAAAGGCGTTCTCCACCACCCGCCTTGCCCTGGACAGCCTGTACTTGAGGATCCTCTCTTCACGGGTGAGTCATCTGGAAGTGTAGGGCTTTATGAGGTAGGTTGTGAGGGAGAAGGCGTCATCCCCCACGATGAAGTAGGGCACATCTTGCGTGTCGTTGGGCAAGGGGTCGGAATCTGGGAAGCCCATGATGAGGTTGCATTCCAGCCCCTCCTTGAGGTCACTGCCATTGTATACCTGAGCATCTGAAGCTGACCCGTTGCCTGAAGCATCTATGTTCATGAAACTTGTAGTCAGCATCGACCATGGTGAAGAGGATGATGCTGAAGAAGCCCTTGTAGTTGAAATAAGTGGACCCTGACTTGGCTGGAGCTTTGCAGGCCACGTGCTTGCCATCGATGGCTCCAACGGTGTGGGGGAATTTCCACCTCTGATACCACTGCTCTGCAACTTTCTTCCATACTTCTTCAATGGAGGGGCACTGGAGGAGCTCTTCCAGGTATTCTTCGATGATGGCCTGCACCACGTCTCTGACCACAATGCTGATGGTGTTGTGTGGCACCCTCCAGCCGTACAGCATGCTCCTGTAGGTGGTCCCTGAGGCCAGGTGGCACAGAGTGAGTGCCACCTTGAGCCCAGGGTCCAGGCTGGGCCGGAAGTTGGTGTTTGTCTTGGTCAACCTGGGTCTGAGCCACTGCACAACTTTGTCAAACATGGCTGGAGGCATCCTCATGAAATTCTGGAATGCACGACGGTCTTCGTTCCTCAGCTCCAGCACCAGCATGTTGTACAGTCCATACTCTGCTCTTCTCCCGATCCATCTTTGGACCCAGACGCTTCTTGGCCACCTCCTTTTCTTCCCATAGTAGAGTTGAAAGAGCCTGTAGATGACTTTTCACTGTTGCAGAATGATGGTGGCTACCAAAAGGACTGTGTTATGATCCATGATGGACATGACTGGATGCTGTGGAAGAGCAAGAGGCAGATGAAGGCTGCAGAGGTCTGCAAAGCAGGGCTGCTGGTCTGAAAGTGAGATCCAGGTGAGTTGCTCCCCCTTTTTATAGGCAATATAGGTTTTCCCCTATGTGTCCTTTTGCATCCTGTAGGCATCCTCTAGACACCCTAAATATCTGAGATAGGTCCCCTCTTTGAACATTTTTTCCATTTAAAATGCTTTCTTTGCAAGGTGCATCCGCTTTCATCCTTTCTCTGTTCATGCTACTATCGCTCCGCATCCGTTCCGCGTCCATTCCGCTTCCTCCCTGTGTCCGCTTTCCCCTGGAGCAGATTTGAGTTGCGCAGATGCGTAGCAGATGCCTAGCAGATGTAGCGGACGCGTAACGGATGACGACAGATGCAGAAGGGATGTTCCCCGTATGCCTAGCAGATGCAGAACGGACGCGTTGGATTCATTTTCTGCTCAAAAAGTTTTGAGCAGAAATGTCAGTCGACGGATACTGGACGGATAGAGAGGAAGAAAAACGGACGCAGTGAGTACAAAACAGAAGCATCACGTTAACCAACGGATGGCAAGTGTTTTTCTCCATTTTACATCCTCTTTCCATCTGTTGGTGCAGTGTGACATGGGCTTTAGGAAATGATTTAGCGTGGAGGAAAGCTCCTTTTGGAAGTGTATATGTTTAATCCCAGATATCCAAACACTTACTATTTAAGAAAAGGGGGGAAATCATATTTCATTCAGATGAAATGTTTCTGATTTTAATCCTTTTTCTTACATCCTTTTCTCATCCCTTGTCTGTGTTGCTGAATCAGGAAGGCTATTTTTTTTTCCTATTTCTTCCTGTAACCTAGTAAAGATTTCCTTCTCAGTAGAAACTTAATTCTAAATTGCAGAACTCTGTCTCTTGAAGCATACATGGATAACTGCTTGAGTTTAAAATATTTAAGTATTTGACTCCCAACTGAATTCCACTTGAATAAATTTGAGCTCCTTTCTGTCATTCGGAGCTTGACCTCAATTAGTTGTAAATTGGTGTTAAAAGTATCATGTCAGTAATTTTGTAGTGGATGTATTATTATTTTTTTTCGTTTCATAGTGCACACCCATCCTATATTAAATAACCTTAATATGTAGGTTCCAAGCAGCGAGTACTACTTTTGACTAAATAGGTTTAGAACTACTTTAGAATAACTAAAATATCATGATCGTATCAAGTCAATTAAAAACTGCTTTATCCTAAATGGATTTTGCCCACAATTGTCATACAAGTCAAAATCATATTTCAAATGATTTGCATTGAATTAAGTGCAGAGAATCCATTTGTAGATAATTTTTATTTGATGTTTATTTACATCAATGGATTCAATTTCCTCTTTTGACAAACTAGTCCTATAGATAATCTACTTCTATGAAGATGTATAGATAAAATAATAAATATTCTAGAGGGAAAAATGTGTAAATGCATGCACATATGCTTATTACTTATGCAGTTTATTTTTAATTTCCCACTTATCGATAAAGAAATAAAATACAAAGGATAAAGGATATACATTGTCATGCTCCTGATTTAGGCTCATTCTGAGGGAGAGGAGGAAGAGCTGACAGGGAATGGAAGTGTGGCTCCGGAGGTTGTGGAGAAGGCTGGGGAAGGGCAAAGGCCAGCTGGACAGTCAGAGGAAGACCCAGGCCCATCCCCTCTCCATCCTTGGACATGAGACGTGGTCTACTTCGGAGGAGAGGGCCTTGTTCTCTTTGTGGACTGCAGCTGTGATAACTGGATAAGAGGACGGACATGCATATCGGCGAGTGCTGGAAATAAAGCATGGAAATATCTCTTGTTTATGGTTCCTCTCTGAGTTTGGCATCCTTCCCAGTGTGTGTTCTGTTATCTGTGGACGTCCTCCAGCTCTTGCCTAGTTTGTGTTGTTTTTTACTCTTTATAATTTAAATGGCATTTCCTCCTTCTTACAACTGCTTGTGTGGGAGCTTTTTGTCTCCAGTCAAGGATATTTGGAGCTTGGAAGCAAAGTGGAGGAATAAAAGGGGCTTTACCTGTTTTTGTGTCCCACCCTGGGTTATCACATACGTGAGGATGGAAGAAGTTTAAGACCTTTTAAGAAGATTGCTAGATCATTTAATGATTGCAAAATTAATGCAAGAAAGAAAACAGAGAAATTCCTAGAAATTCCTAAAAATAGATGTGATTGGATCCTGCCTCTGGCAAAATGTGTATGTGCACAATTATCCATCATTTCATCCTGTCCTTGGAAACAAATTGTACCTCTTCCACTATCCTCCCAATGATACCATCCAATCCATCCATCTTTTCCGTTCTCCTTGTGCATTTTGCTTTCATTATCTTTGCTAAGCATAGCTTCTTCCTAGTCAATCATCTGCCCCCGTCATATATCAAAAATATGTCAATTTCAAGTTGCTAAATAATAATAGTTTTGAGCTGCACAAAATTTTTGAGAAGATGAACTTTCCACCGCGTCCGATGTACATCCGTGACACATACGGGCAACAACCGTTCTTTGTCCATTATCATCCGTTAAACGTCCGCTGTATCCTCTCTGCATCCTCTGGCCATCCTCCCAACTCACATCCGCTCCAGCTGAAAATGAAAAGAGAGAGGAAACAAAAGGTGCATGGAACATTCACACAGCGTTAGTAGCATGGAAATAGAAAGGATGTAAGCAGATTCATCTCCTATATAAAGCATTAAAACGGACAAAACATTTGTATATGGGATGTATCTCAGATATTTAGGATGTCTGCAGTATGACTAGAGTATGTGGAAGGACACCTAGTGGACAACCAATATTTCCTATAAAAAGGGGGAGGAAATCACCTGGATCTCAGTATGAGTCCAGCAGCCTTGGTGTACAGACCTCTTCACCCTTGCTCTTGCTCTTCCACATCATCCATTGATCTCCACCATGGATTATCAAACACTCCTTATGGTAGCTGCAATCATTCAACACCAGAACCAAGCACTGTTCAGACTGTTTCACCTTTTCTACGCAAGGAGAAGAAGGAGATGTCCAAGAGTGGTGTGGGTCCGACGATGGTTCAGGAGAAGAGTGGAGTTTGGACTGTATGACAAGCTGATGGTGGAGCTGAGGAATGAAGACACTCGTGCATTCCAGCACTTCATGAGTATGCCACCAGCCATGTTTGACGAACTTGTAAAGCATCTGAGACCCAGGTTGACCAAGCCAAGCACCAACTTCCGTCCCAGCCCCGACCCTGGACTGAAGGTGGCACTGACTGCACCACCTGGCCTCTGGGACCACATACAGAAACATGCAGTATGCCTGGAGGGTGCCACACAACACCATCAGCATTGTGGTCAGAGAAGTGGTGCAGCCCATCATCAAAGAATACGTGGAGGAGCTCCTCCAGTGTCTCACCACTGAAGAAGGCTGGAGGAAAGTTGCAGAGCAGTGGTATCAGAGGTGGAAATTCCCCCACACCGTTGGAGCCATAGATGGGAAGCACATGGCCTGCAAACGTCCAGCCAACTCAGGGTCCAATTATTTCAACTAAAAGGGCTTCTTCAGCATCATCCTCTTTGCCATGGTCAATGCTGACTACAAGTTCATGTACATTGATGCTTCAGGCAACGGGTCAGCTTCAGATGCTCAGGTATACAATGGCAGTGACCTCAAGGAGGGGCTGGAATGCAACCTCATCATGGGCTTCCCAGATCCAGACCCCTTGCCCAACGACACACAAGATCTGCCCTACTTCATCGTGGGGGATGACGCCTTCTCCCTCAGAACCTACCTCATAAAGCCCTACACTTCCAGATACCTCACCCATGAAGAGAGGATCTTCAACTACAGGCTGTCCAGGGCAAGGCGGGTGGTGGAGAATGCCTTTGGCATCCTGGCCAACAGGTTCCAGGTACTTCTCACCACCATGCAGCATCACCCAGAGACCGTGAGGAGCATCGTGGAAGCTTGCTGCATCCTGCACAATCTCATGCGCACCTGCTACCCAGTCTTGCAGAACAGGCTCGTGGACCTCCAACAAGGCAATGGGGACATGGAGCCTGGTGAATGGAGGCAAGGACAAAACCTGATAGACACTGAGGATGTGCAAGGCCCCAACAGAGCTTCACGTGAAGGGAAGAAGCAGCGCAATCTCCTGAAACACTGGTGCAACTCCCTAGCTGGAGCAGTGGAGTGGCAAGACAGGATGATAGATGCTTAATGGATGCTTCCTTCAGCCTGTCTCATCACACTGATGAGATTGTGCCATGTATGTTGAGTGGCCTTACAATTAATAGGGCATTAAGAAAGAGTTTTGTTTATGTTGAAATGTGTTGATCAATGATTAAATTGTTATTGAAAATAAAGGGCCGTATGTGTGGCAGCTGGGAGGGTGGACCATACAGTCCCACTATGCTTGCACTGGAGGTTTATCTATCCCACAGCTATCCTTACCCATCCCACAGTTATCCTTACCCATCACTTTATTCAGTAAAAAAAATGAACCAAGTGTGTGAAGCAAAGATAACCTTTATTAATAACAAACTGTATGACTTTATTAAAAAGCAAAATGACTCAAGTAAAGTGTCTTAAGAAAAGATAAAGTGAGCAGGTAACAACTCAGTCTCTGGCACTCTTCTCAGTCACTCTGAGGCATGCCCATGGTCTCAGATGTAAAGGGGCCAGGGACTGTGGAGGTGGATGTTGCTAGAGTGCTGGTCTGAGGCTCCATTGGGGTGCCTGGCCCCAAGAGTACAACAGGAGATGGTGTGTGCAGGAAGCTCTCAGAGAGCTGACTCAGTCACGTGAGGTTGAGAGCCCCTTCCTCAAGTACCTGGGATGTGAGGCCCAAGACTGATGACAGATTTTCTGTTGAGGGGCTTGGCTGTGGGGTGGAGGAAGGAGGAGTGTAGTGGGGCTGTCTGGTCTGCAGCTGGGTCAGGTGAGGCATCTGTGGCGTCTGTGGCGTCCGAGGAACCTGGGTGTGGACTGGGAAGGGTTGCCTCTGCTGTGGGAAGTCCTGGTAGTGGTAGGCTTGGTAGGCAAAGGGCTGCTGAAATCCGTGGAAGGGCTGTGACATCGCCTGGGATGGAGGAGTAGACCTGGTGTGGGTAGGAGCAGGTTCAGCTGGGCCTGGAGGGTGGTGCAGAAGAGCTGTGATCTTCTCCTTCATCGCCTGGTACTGGGCCTCGGGCATGTCCATGAGGGTCTGGCTCACGTACGTGATGAAGGGCTTGTGGTTTGAGGATGGTATGTCAAAATGGAACAGTTGGGAGAGAAGATCTGTGCTGGCTTTGATTGTGTCCCTGATCTCCAAGAGGACAGTGTGGCTCTACCTCTCTGCCTGATTTCTGTGGAGGTGGAGCTGGGGGTGGGGGTGGCTTGGTCTCTGGTGGCTGCTTCTTCTTGGTCCATCTGAGACAGGGGATCCTCCACGTCCTCTGGCATGGGGAGTGCAGCTGTCGGGGGAGTATCTGCCGTGGGGCCCTCCAAAGACACCTGCCTGGACACGGTAGCTGTCTCCTGGCTGGAAGAAGAGTGGCTCTCTGTGGGCTGTCTGAGGGAGAGCGTTGACAGAGGGGCTGCTTCTCGGTGGCGAACCTCACCCTTCAGGAAGCTGCACCTGGCCATGACATAGGTCTCCCGGTCAGTAAGCTTGACAGTGGCCTGCCCGGATTTCTTCAGGTGCAGCTTGCCATTCCAGGTGTGCATGTGCTTCCACCATCCAAGGAGTACATCTGAAGTGTAGCCCAGACTCTCCGCCTTCTCTCTCCACACTGCCTGCTTCCACTTGGTGTCATGATAGAGCCTGTGGCCCTTCCTCCACAGGTACTCATTCTCCCTCAGCCATTCCAGCACCTCCTCCTCATGGTCCTCGGAAATGGAGTACTGTTTCCTCTCCCCCTTCTCCTTGCCTTGCCTCTTCCTCCCTCTGGCAGGGGCTTCAGGGCCTTCAGCAGCAAGGCTTTGAGGGCCTTGGGGTTGGTCCATCACAGCAGCAGCAGCAGGAGAAGCACCAGCAGCACCAGCAGGAGAAGTACCAGCAGCACCAGCAGCACCAGCAGGAGAAGCACCAGCAGCACCAGCAGGAGAAGCACCAGCAACACCAGGAGCACCAGCAGCAGCACCAGCAGCTTCAGAGTCAGTGCCAGGGGGTGGAATGGTGGTTCTGTCCTTCTTGCCAGGGCTGGCAGGAGTAGGCACAGGCTTCCTCTTCTTCCCCATGGTGTTTTCTCAAGATGTCTCTGGTAGCAGGTCTTTCCTCTGAATGGTGACTGCTTGTGAGCTGCATCCTTTTATATCCACGGAGCTTACACAATACATCCTCCCCGCATGCGCAGTGAACGCTTTCCATCTGCTAAGCATCCGCTATGCATCCTATAGGCATCCGTGATGCATCTGCATCATCTGCTACGCATCCGCTATGCATCCGCTCCTTCCGCTATGTGTCCGCTTTGCTGTTCTCCCCTGGAAGCCCTGCGGATGTGTCATCCGCTTCCCTCTGCTTCCATCCACTAGGCTTCCTATGAACATCCGCTTAAATCCCCGCTACATCCTCCCCATGTCCGTTCCTTTCCGTTGTTGTCCGCTCTGTTCAGGCAAATTTGGGGCACTTTTGAGAGTGGATAACAACGGATGGAAAATTTGCTCGTCCGCTGTGTCCTTTTTACATACGTTTTGCATCTGTTGGCCAGTGTGACCTAGCCTTTAATTCCAGGTTTGCTTCTCTTCCTGATTGGTTTCCACCCATTGTTTCTTGTCTCTCCTTCTGGTGCTTTGGAAAATAAGTTGACCTCTTCTTTGTAGCAGATTCTTATTTCAAGAAAGAACAAGCAACTGGTTCTTATTGCATTCCATGGTTACTCTACAAATTCACAGTGTTATCTATATTCTTTCTCTTATTTAGTCTCTAAGTCCAGCAAAAAAAACAAACCCAACCACCTCAGTCTTTAGAAAAAGTATTATTTTCAATTATTTTCAACTTTGTTTTCTTAGAAATATCTCTATACCACATTATCTTGCCTACTCCACATTGCCTTCCTCTCTAGCATTAATCTCTACTTCTCCAGTACTCTGAGCAAAATTAATCCAGCATGTAAATTAATTACTCTCCATCTCAAGTGAACGTTAAAGTAAAAGTCTACATTTAAAATGAAGATATTAAAAAAATAGTGATATTCTGTCAGCATTAATTTAATCAGCAGCTAAGCAGAGATTTTATAGTTCTTGAAAAAACAACACATATTTCAGATCTCCATATGGCTTCAGTTATCTACATTTATTGTAGTGATGGGTTATCTTCCAAGGTGTAATATTGATGTTCATTTAGGTCAAGGGTCTTCAAACTTGGCAAATTTAGACTTGTGGAACTCCCAGAATTCCTGAGCTAACATGACTGGAGGAAGAATTCTGGGAATTGAAGTCCACAAGTCTTAAAATTGTCAAGTTTGAAGACCCCTGATTTAGGTGTTCATTTACTGACCATTTAAAGTTACAATCACACTGAAAAAAACCTGCACCTCCATCGTCATGTGATGAAAATTCAAACACTTGGCAACTAACTCATATTTACGAAGTGTCTTGGGGTCATGTGGTCACCTTTTGAAACCTCCTGACCAGCAAAGTGAATGAGGAAGCCAGGTTCACTTAACACCATGTTACTAAATTAAGCCGATGTCACACTGGCCAACAGATCCAAAACGGACACAACGGACGAGAAAAATGTTCCATCCGTTATTATCCGCTCTCAAAAGGGGCAAAAATTTGCATAACCGGAGCGGATAACACGGACGCGGGGAGGACTCAGGGCGGATGCAAAGTGGATGTGGAACGGAAGCCCAGCAGATGGAAGCGGATGGGAGTGGGTGGCACATCCGCAGGGCTTCCGGGGGGCCTCAGCAAAGCGGATGCGGAACGGATACAGCGGATGCAGACCGGATGCACAGCGGATGAAGCGGATGCAGAGAGGAAGCCTAGCAGATGCACAGCGGAAGCCTAACGGATGCCTGGCGTTAACTGCGCATGCGGGGAGGATGCATTGCATCAGCCCCGCGGATATAACGGAAGCAGCTCGGAAGCAGGTCACCATTCAGAGGAAAGACCGACTGTCGGACACATCAACTGCCTTGCCTGCCCTGCCTGCATGTTTGCCTGCCAGCCTTGCTGCCAGCCTTGCTACCAGCCTTGCTGCCAGCCTCCCTGCCAGCCTTGCTGCCAGCCTCTCTGCAAGCCTTGATGCCAGCCAGTCTGCCTGCCAGCCTTGCTGCCTGCCTTCCTGCCAGCCTTGGTTCATGTCTGCCTGCCAGCCTTGGTGCCTGCCTGCCTGCCAGCCTGCCTGCCAGCCTTGGTGCCAGCCTCCCTGCAAGCCTTGCTGCCAAACTTGGTTCCTGCCAGCCTCCCTGCCAGCCAGCAACCCCACAACCATGCAGAAGCACAGCAAGCCTCAGCCATCTGCTGCCAGCCCTGGCAAGAGGGACAGGGCTACCATCCCGCCCCCTGGCCCTCACTCTGGTTCTCCTGGGGCTTCTGCAGCACAGGCTCGCTCTTCTGGGGCTGGGGCTTCTGCTGCTTCTGCTTCTGGAGGAGCTGATGACAAGCACTCCAGCACCAGCCACCTCCACAGCACCTGCACCCTTCACCCCTGAGACTGAGCGACCAAGAGGAGTGTCAGAGACTCTTTTTTGTCTTATAGCTTGTTGTTAGTAAAGTCTATTTTTGATTCACACACTTGCTTCATTTCTTTTTTTTAATAAAGCCTTGCTGGAAGCTTTTAGAAATGGTTTAAGCCTTTGCATGCTTGTGGGATGGGTTAAGATAGCAGTGGGATGGGTTGAGATAGCAGTGGGATGGGCAAGGATACCTTTGGGATGGGTAATAGCTGTGGGATAGATAAACCTCCAGTGCAAGCATAGTGGGACTGTATGGTCCACCCTCCCAGGTGCCACACCTACGGCCCTTTATTATCAATAATAATGTAATAATTATCCACACATGTCAACATAAAAACAACTCTTTATTAAACACCCTGTTCATTGTAGGCCAACCAAACATACATAGCCCAATCTCATCCATGTGATGAGACAGGCTGAAGGAAACATCCATTAAGCATCTACCATCCTGTCTTGCCACTCCACTGCTCCAGTTGGGGAGTTGCACCATTGTCTCAGGAGGTTGCGTTGCTTCTTTGCTTCATTTGAGGCTCTGTTGGGGCCTAGCACATCCTCAGTGTCAATCAGGTTTCGCCCTCGCCTCCATTCCCCAGGCTCCATGACCCCATTGGCTTGTTGGAGGTCCACGAGCCTGTTCTGCAAGACTAGGAAGCGGGTGTGCATGAGATTGTGCAGGATGCAGTAAGCTTCCATGATCCTCCTCAAGGTCTCTGGGCAATGCTGCATGGTGGTGAGAAGTACCTGGAATCTGTTGGCCAGGATGCCAAAGGCGTTCTCCACCACCCGCCTTGCCCTGGACAGCCTGTAGTTGAAGATCCTCTCTTCACGGGTGAGGAGTCTGGAGGTCTAGGGCTTCATGAGGTAGGTTCTGAGGGAGAAGTCGTCATCCCCCACGATGAAGTAGGGCACATCTTGTGTGTCGTTGGGCAGGGGTTCTGGATCTGGAAAACCCACGATGAGGTTGCCTTCCAGCCTCTCCTTGAGGTGACTGGCGTTGTATACCTGGGCATCTGAAGATTAGCCGTTGCCTGAAGCATCGATGTACATGAACTTGTAGTCAGCATTGACCATGGCAAACAGGATGATGCTGAAGAAGCCCTTGGAGTTGAAATAAGTGGACCCCGACTTGGCTGGAGCTTTGCAGGCCATGTGCTTCCCATCTATGGCTCCAACGGTGTGTGGTAAGTTCCACCTCTGATACCACTGCTCTGCAACTTTCTTCCATCCTTCTTCAGTGGAGGGACACTGGAGGAGCTCCTCCTTGTATTATTCGATGATGGCCTGCACCACTTCTCTGACCACAATGCTGATGGTGTTGGATGGCACCCTCCAGCCGTTCTGCATGCTCCTGTAGGAGGTCCCAGAGGCCAGGTGGCACAGAGTGAGTGCCACCTTGAGCCCAGGTTCCAGACTGGCCCAGAAGGTGGTGTTTGCCTTGGTCAACCTGGGTCTCAGCCGCTGCACAACTTCGTCAAACATGGCTGGAGGCATCCTCATGAAGTTCTGGAACGCCCGAGTGTCTTCGCTCCTGAGCTCCACCATCAGCTTGTTGTACAGTCCGTCCTCTGCTCTTCTGGCGAACCATTTTTGGACCCAGACTCTTTTTGTGTGGCTCCTTTTCTTCTCGCAGTAGTGTTCACAGAGCCTGCAGATGGCTTCACACTGTTGCAGAACGATGGTGGCTGCCGAAAGGACTTTGTTACAATCCACGGTGGACATGACTGGATGCTGTGGAAGAGGAAGAGACAGACGAAGGCTACAGAGGTCTGCACCGCTGGGCTGCTCTTCTGAAAATGCGATGCAGGCAAGTTGCTCCCCCTTTTTATAGGCAGTATAGTTTTTCCGCTAGGCATCCTCTAGGCATCCTCTAGGCATCCTGCAGACATCCTTAATATCCGAGATAGGTCCCCTCTGCGAACGTTTTTTCCGTTTTAAACGCTTTGTTTCCATGCTGCATCCGCTAGGGATCCATTCTGCATCCGTTCTGCGTCCGTTCTGCTTCCTCCCTGCGTCCAGGCGGATGCGCATTGCGAGGATGTGTCACGGATGCCTAGCGGATATAGAGGATGCGTAACGGATGCGTAGCGGATGCGGAACGGACGAACTGGATACATTTTCCGCGCAAACGTTTTAGGCAGCCCAAAACATTTGGAGCGGATGAAACGTCCATAAACAGATGCTGGACGGATAGAGAGGATGAAAAACGGAGGCAGTGAGTACAGAATGGATACATCGCGTTAACCAACAGATGGCAAGCTTTTTTGTCCATTTTACATCCTCTTTGCATTCATTGGTTCAGTGTGACATGGGCTTTAACTGCATTTAACAACTTGTCAAGAAAGATCATAAAACAACTCTTGCTTAGCAATGGAAATTTTGGACTTACTTGTGGTCATACGTTGAGGATTCACTACATTTCAGGATTTGTAACAATTTTTTTAATGTTTAAAGTTGGACACAATTTTGCATGTATACTTTCACAAAAATGAAACTGATAGGTATGACTGTAGTTCTACAGATTTTTTTTTGCAATAAGCTATCAAAGAAAAATAAATTTCATATTGTGCCAATGTAATCAATATATTACTTTATGTATTACCTTTTATTTTTCTCCAGTTAGCTGAACATCCATTATAATTTCCTGATGGCTTGTTTGAATAATGTTGCTGCAATTGAAGATTTTAAAAGCAACAAACTTAGCTCTAAAAGAAGGAAATATGTGGAGAGAATGAACTTATTTTTTTATCAGCAATTTTATATTATTTTGTGTTTCAGAGTCTTGGGTGTGCTTTTGAGCTTTTTAAAACCATTATAAGAATTTAAACTGTAAGTTACCTGAGGGGCCTTTCTGATGGAAAGGTGTTTCAAAAACACTTCACAAATAGGTATGAAAGAAGTATTCTTTGCTTTCCAAAGTAATTTATGATTCATTGAAATCTGAATCACAAAGGCATCACAATTTATTTTTGCATACTTGCTTTAAAAGGGCCTGCTCTCACATTAAAAGGACTATTGAAATAAAGAAGCCCATTGAGCTAAAATAGGACAGAATTTAAGCCTGTATAAACAAGATCTGTGTAACTGAATTAACAGTGGAGATTAATCTATTTTGGACTCCCTTTTACATGTTTTGAGAGAGACACATGTAGGCCTCACAAAAATAGTTTCCATTTTATTCTATTCTATGTCAATTTAAAAATGGGAATTATATGACAGTATAATGAATGACAGTGTAATAGTAGTTCTATTTCTACTAATATATTAATATGGAAAATGATTCCAAATATTCATTATTGACAAATAATATAAAGCCTATCAAGCAATTCAAAAATGTTAAGCCTGGGTTCCCCAACCATGGTTAGGTAGACAAGCTAAACAGAATGTGCAGCGTTAGTCAGATAGGCACACAGATAAATGAGTGAGCTAAGCTTGTATGCTTATTAACATACAGTAAAAATAACAGATACGCTTGTGCTATCAAGAA
>BLBF01000022.1:569140-656453 GCA_015471245.1 Laticauda colubrina | reverse complement strand
ATAGTTAGTATTTCACCTAAAACAGTTAGGGTGAACAATGTTATCCCTAACAAAAAAGATCATAAATCTGGACCTTTCTGGGGAGATTTCAACATGTAATAAATCACATTTTATGGATTTTGAATGTTTTTATTTTTAAATTAAACTGCTTATTTCCTGCATTGGCTCTTTTGCAACTTTTGGTGGGCAATTTTGAGGATGCTATGCTATGCTACCCTCTCCTTAACTTTGCTATCTTATCCTTATCAAAGATACTGGGAAAATAGCCCAAAATCTGTTATAATCAGTTCCTTGAAAATGTTCACATAAATCTTTGGAGAGTAAATTCATCTTAACTTTCCCTCCTAATTTTTTTCTCATCATCTCCAAAATGTGTTCATACTTTCCTTTAGAGCCTATGAGAAATCTGTGAATCTTCTGCAACTTGAAAAATTTCAACATTCATGTCCATAAAAGAATGTCATATGGAAAATGGAAAAGAATGGAAAATGGTGAAAAATTTCATGGGCATTCATTTTTTTTTCTCATAGGACTAGAACTAAGTTGCAACTATTTAGATTTGTTTAAATATAAGAGAAAACCTTGTATAAGACTTATACAATAGTGGAACAGTCTATCAATGAAAATTATCCACTGATATTGGCTAAATAACCACATCTTGTGAATTGAATAATTTTTGTGAATCATTTATAAATAGGTTGAACTTCACAGTTCTATGATCCTTTGAAATTGAATTGTGTCTGTTCCATCTTTGAGGTTTCTGGTGTCAAATTCAAATAGAATCTTGACTAATTAATTTCAAATATTCAGATCATAAAACAAAAATACAATGTATTTCATAAGTGACCTTATTTATCCATATGCATTCACAAGTATGCAGTTGTGTGTAGGTATTTATCTGAATTCAAAGTATTGGACCCAAGTAGGGCTTAGAGTGTTTACTTTTTCTGGTTTGTGTCAAAAGACTAAAATGTATTTCATCCAATTTTGTGTTAAACTGCATTACAAAGAAAGGGGATAAAGCATTCCATTACTGGTGCCTTTTTCTCTAAGCTATTATTTTTCTATTAAATTTAATCTAAAAATTTATTTTGATGCTTTCTTAGAGTAGACAACCTGCTGCAAAAAAATGGAAAATGTATCAAAGTAAAATAGAATTATATCACAATTTATGTATTCATTTGGATTCATTCTCCTTAAAAAATCAGACTGGTTGAAATGTCAAGTGTCCTACAATGGGAACATGGGAGCTCAGGAGTATGAGGTGAACCACAAATTCTCTAATTTCTCTGTTTAACTCTTCCTCAAATAAAAAATAAAATAAAAATGACACTCAGAAATATCAGGTAGACCACAGTCTCTAATTCCTGCACTTATCTCTTCCTCCAATAAAAAGTAAAATAAAATAACATTGCACTTGATGGTAATTGAAGCAGAGACAAAAGAAATATCTATTAGAAATATCAATCAGATTACTATGCATTGCTCTGTCTTTCTTTGGACCCATCTCTAATTATAGCAAAACAAAATTAAAGCTATTGACTACTTTGCAGTGATGTGGTCTGAAAGTATTTGATTTCAGTCATTCTCTTTCTAGAGACACTTATCCTAGACTATGAGAAATAGTTTGCAGATACAAATTCTAAAGAAATGTAATTATAAATTGGATGACCTGTGATTTATAAGAAGCAGTAGTGGCAATAAAAGGTAACCATATACTGTCTGGATATTCTGGACTGCTTCAACTCCCATCAAGTTTCAGCCAGCTCAGCTAATCAAAAGAGATAATAGAGGGTTTATTTTGAAATATGTGAAGTGTACCAGATTGCCTATTTCTGGTTTTTAAGGAAGACCAAACAAGAGTCTTTTTAAAATTATTCAAGCATGAAGAAATCAGTTCGATGAAAAATTAAATGATGCAGGATAATATACATGTATCACCCATGGTGGCACAGTGGTTGTAATGCAGTATTGCAGGTTAATTCTTCCCACAGCCAGGAGTTCAATTCTTACCAGCTCAAGGTTGACTCAGCCTTCCATCTTTCTGAACTCGGTAAAATGAAGATCCAGATTGTTGGGGGCAATATGCCAGCATTTTTTAATCATTCAGAAAGTGATGTAAATTACTGTGTAGCAGTATATAAATCTAGGTGCAATAGCTATATAACAGAAACAAGGATGGGAGAGAAATATTAAAGTTAGGAATATAACATGAGGTATGTTTTTGGGGATGATAGCTTCACAGAATGAAGTAAAAAAATTATTTAAGAAATAACATGATAATAGAAAAACCCAACTTGCTTAAGTCTATCTATAGTTAAGGTTCTGCTGTAGGTTTTCCTTCTTTACAAAGAGAGCATAAATCAGAAGAGAATATGAACTGGTAGTGAGACAAGAAAGACGACTGAAATGAGAGAGAAAGGAAGAGATGGAAGCCCTAGGAATACTATACTGCCAAGCCAATAGTAATGAAGAGTCATGTAAAAAAATCAAAGTAAATCAAGTGAACAAATAAAAGTAATAAAAGTACAGATTTCTTCTCCTTCTACATCTATTGACCTCTTGGTCAATAGATATATAAATGCAGAAAGTTTGTGCATGTAAAGATGAAGTCCAACAAATTATTCATTTTTCAGCAAGATAGTTGAACATCCAGGAACTTAGTCTTAGATGAATGAGATTACTTAATCTCATATTAGTCAAGTGTCAGACCTGATTTGGTTGCCTAATGGAGAAATAAGATTGAGACCTTATTGCTATTCTGTTGCATAATCAGTTTTAGAAGGTTGTAACATAACATATTTCTATTGCGCCTGAGGAGACTCTCAAGACTGATGCTTCTTATGAAAAGCCATTGAGATCATCTAAAATATTGGAATGAATTATCTTCATGGTGTTTTTCCATGCTGTTTTATCTTATAATCTAAGTCACTGAAGCTAATGAGATGTTAATGCTTAGATACTGGAAATTCTTTGTATGGGCAGATTTCCAAAATGTGTCAGTTTCTTATTAAAACACCAGTCAAAATTTTCACTGAATCTTAATTATGAATTTTTAAATAACAAAGGTGCTGAGATTGAGACTGTGGATTTCATGTGCAGGAAAGAGATATTGCTTCTATTTCTGGATAGATCTGAAATTCACCCCAAATAGTAATATTACAGTTTAGAGATTCTCCATGGTTCACCTTTTTTCACTGGAGTCATTTTGCTGGATTTCTTTGGATTATTAACTGTAATTACTTCTGGATAGGAACAGTTTTGCAGGGATGAACTATCTGAATTATTTTTACATGTTATAAATAAAATGATCTTGAAAATTATTTGGAAGCTTCAAAACAACTAGAATTATGATAGGTACAATTCAATATGAGCCACATAGTGTGTAGGAAGAAGCTCGGTTCAATGTGCTGTGCAAATTTGATCCTTATGTCGAGAGAATGAATCTTATTTGAAGCTGTGGATTCTTTCTTTCTTTCTTTTTTGGAGGTGGGCAGTGTTATATATTTGAATATTTGAATGGTTCATTTTGATTAGTCTGCCTGTTGCGGACATTTTAAAGAGCCGTCATTGGGCGCAAGTCTCGAGCAGCCACTATGAAAGAGGTTGCTGCGGCTCCGCTAGACAGCAGTCACAGAGAGACTAATAAAAGAGCTGAAGTATCACTGGGTCTCGAGTCATTCATTCTCACAACAGAACACTGGTGACAAGGGTGGGATACTGAACAAAGGAGACCATTGAGCATGTGGCCAGAGAACTGAGCTAGACGAGATGGCCGGCTGAAGCCACCGCAGCTGAAGCAATGCAAAGATCAGCAGCTAAAATGTGGCAGTTGAATAGGGCAAACCCAGAAACTCTGAGAAAACCTAGCCAAGACCTAGATAAGAAGCTAGAGGGCATTCAAAAAACCGCCACCGCAACACACCATGAGGACATTGAATCCATGTCCGAAACTGACAAAGAAGACGAGAGATACATAGACTCCAGTTGGAAAAAAACAGATGGGAGAAAAGACAAAGGAAGTCAGAATTCCACTGTGCCGGGTGCAGAGGTGACCATCCACGTTCTGAGTCTGTTTCCTCGATGCTGTCTGCAGGCATTGTGAAAGACGGGGACACATCGCTAGGGTCTGCCGAAACAGAAATTACAGCCCTAGAAGAAGAGGAAGTATCCCCTCCCAGAGTGAAAGAGAGGCAGACAGGGAGCCGTTAGAGCCAAAAAAACAGGAACAAGCATTTCAATGAAGCCAATAGAAAAGAGGAAACACACCAGACAATAATTATTGGACACTCGAGCACAACAAACGTGAAAAAGGTGCATGTACAAGTCACCATAGAAGGCCAACTTTGCGAGATGGAGGTGGATTCTGGTTCGTACCAATCCATGATATCATGGAACACTCTAAAGAGTCTGATACCAGATATGGAAAGGAAGGAACTAGAAAGACAAAAACTTATGCTAAAAGACTACCAAGAGAACAGGATCCCCATAGTCGGACTCGGACATTTCCAAGTCAACTTCAAAAAATATAAGAAAGTACTTCCACTGACCATAGTAGACCGGGATCGCCCCAGCCTACTGGGACTTGAATGGTTTACACCACTAGGAATCGGAGTGACCGGAATCAACAACATCACTGAGACGGACTGGGAAGTGAACCTGATGAGAGAATTCCAGGACATCTTCAATGTAGAACTAGGCAAGTACCAGGGTCCCCTATCTCATTTAATTTGAACTCAAATGTAGCCCCAATTAGGCTAAAGGTGAGACGAGTCCCCTTCGTGTTAAAACCAAAAATTGATGAACAATTGGATAAACTAATCGCACAGGGGGTATTAGAGCCAATAGACCACGCAAGATGGGAAACTCCAATTGTGACCCCTATTAAACCAGATGGGTCTGTGCGCATCTGCAGAGACTATAAGGCCACCCTCAACCACGCGCTACAACAAAGCGCATACCCTGTCCCGGTGGTACAACACCTTTTACATTCGTTGGTGGGAGGAAAAATTTTCGCTAAGTTTGACCTTGCACAAGCGTATCAACAATTGCCAGTTGACCCAGAAACAGCGAAAGCACAAACAATTGTGACTCACAGGGGGGCATTCAAATGCAAAAGACTACAATTTGGAGTTAGCATGGCCCCAGGGGTATTCCAAAGTTTGATGGAGCACCTATTACAAGGAATCAAGGGGGTGGTACCATATTTCAACAATGTATTGATAGCTGCCAAGGACAAAAAACAACTGGAAGGCCATCTGAGGGAAGTATTACAAAGATTTAAAGAGGCGGGACTCAAAGTGAAAAGAGAAAAGTGCCAACTAGCCACCAAGAAGGTTGAGTTCCTGGAATACCTCATAGATAAAGAAGGAATCCACCCCACGGAAAAGAAAATCAGAGCAATCAAAGAAGCTCCCAGACCCAAAAATATAACAGAGTTACAAGCCTTTTTGGTACTTATTAACTTTTACAATGTCTTTTTGCCACAGAAGGCAACGACGGTGGAACCATTACACAGCCTGCTGGATAAAAAAGCTACCTGGACCTGGGGGCGACGAGAAAAAACTGCATTCCAGGGAATCAAATACTTACTCACATCAGACTCTGTATTCATCCAATACAGTGAAACCCTACCACTAACATTAACCTGCGATGCGTCACCGTTTGGTGTCGGGGCCATACTTAGCCACATATTACCCGATGGAAAAGAAGCACCAATCACATTCTACTCCAAAACCCTATCAAAAGCAGAAAGAAATTACAGCCAATTGGACAGAGAAGCGTTGGCCATAAAAACAGGAGTCAAACGGTTCCATGAATAAATTTATGACAGAACTTTTTCACTGATTACAGATCATAAACCTCTCTTAGGAATACTAATAGGAAACAAAGTGACACCCAACATACTGTCACTGCAAATGACGAGATGGTCTGAGTTCCTCACTGCATACAGCTACGACTTAATCCACTGGCCAGGGAAGAACATAACACACGCTGATGCCCTGAGCCATTCCCCCTTACCTGAGTTAGAAGATGATCCTGCACCAACCACATCAACCCTGCAAATTGAGACGTGGTAAAATCTATCCATAACAGCCACAGACATTGCAAAAGAAACCGTGAAAGACAGAATCCTGGTGTGGATTTTAAATTGGGGAGGTAAAGGGTGGCTGGAGACAGGAAATGATGAAACTGTCAAACCATTTTGTATCAGACAGACTGAACTATCTAATTTAAAAGGATGTGTACTGTGGGGGGATAAGGTGATCATACTGGACATACTGAGGGAAAAAGTACTTGACATATTGCATGAAGGACACCCGGGTATCGTAAGGATGAAGTTCCTGGCCAGGAGTGATGTATGGTATATAGGGATGTTCCTGGCCAGGGATGGATAAGGATATTGGGAAATGGGTGGCAACATGCAAACAATGCCAAGAATCTAGACCTACACCTCCTGCTGCACCTGTCCTCGACTGGGAAACACCTAGGGGCCCATGGTCGAGGATACACATTGATTTCGCAGGACCAACGAAAGGACACACATTTTTGATAGTGGTAGACACTTACTCCAATTGGTTCAAGTAAGTGTCATGCACTCAACCACAACAGAAGCCGTAATCAGACAACTGAGGAAACTTTTTACAACACATGGGTTACCAGATCTAGTGGTATCTGACAACGGGCCACAATTCATCACACTGGCATTCGAAAGGCTCCTCGCCGAACAAAGAATAAGGCATGCCCTAACAGCGCCAGGTTCACCGGCCACGAATGGACGGGCGGAATGCATGGTTCATTATACCAAGGATACACTACAAAAATTAGGACCTGGAGATATACAGGAAAAAATCAATAAACTATTAACTATACAGCACATTACATCAAACACCACAACTAATAAAAGCCCAGCAGAATTATTAATGGGCAGAAAACTAAGGTCCCACCTAGACAGACTACACCCAACATAAAACCCTGAAAAGCCAACAGACTCCTTCAGTAAGTATCGTACCTTTGGAATAGGTGACCTGGTCTATGCAAAAAACCTCACGGGGGACCCACTATGGATACCAGCTAAAATAACCCAGATAACAGGACCCCAGTCATACAGATTAGAGACAGAGGATGGAAAAAACTGGAGGAGACACATAGATCAAGAACACTATTGAAGGGAGACATCCAGTTTGCAAGGCTCGGCAGCGGCAGGAATCTGCGATTGTGTGCGGTTTCTGCTGCACTCGCCACTGGAGTGCCCCAAGCCAACTGCCTTCAGGGCTATACCTACCCTGTAGAGGTAGCTGAAGACAGGGGAGACCTAGCAGGGGTCAGGGGGAGTTGCACCCCCCCTCCTCAGCTGGCTTAACTCCCCTTTCCAAAAGTGGTAGAGCAGTGGTCAGAAATGGCCGCCATAAAGAAGCTTTCATCTGGAAAAGAATGTGCAGGAGGAAGCTGAGAAGTGAAACTTTTGGCTGACTGGGATAAGAAGCAACAGCCGAGATATCCTGGAATTTAAATTTTGGAAAAAGATACATCGTTCCCTAAGAAGATCTGGAAGCAGCGAATGAAAGTGAAAAGGAAAAGTTTGTTTTTTTTTCACTTTCCTTCCTTACGGTGACAGCAGATGAATGAGAAATTGGAAAAACCCGCTTTGGCATCAGCAGGTAATCAAACTGGAAAATTAAAGCCAAGGGGACAATAAAGATTTCTGAACACTGGAAAAAAACTTTTTTTATGCTGTAAGTGGAAAGAGAGAGGATAAGAATTAAGATTAAAATTTGGCTGGAGGAGATTGCTTGGAATTTAAAAGACTAGAACAAAATCATAACAAGACTTCTAATTTTAACTGGGACTTTGTAACTGAATTACAACCCCAGGAAGAGAAAGTGAAAAAAAGAAGAAAGTGCTAAATGAAATAGACTGTGTGTATTTGGATTGCTTGGTGACTTTGGGACTTTTGGAAATTCTTATTTGAATGATTGAAATCATTTGGGTTGTTTAAATTTTTTTTTACAATGGCATTACTTGTGGATGAACTGAAAATGGAATTTATAAAATATAAAGAAGAAGAACAAGAAGGGAAGGGCTCTTTTGGCTCCATTTTTCATTTTTTAGAAATGGCAAATTCTACGTATGAGAAACTACAAGAACAAGAAGATTGGGATGAAAAAGAAGCCATCTTTAATGAACAAGCAACTTTATCTGGGGAAGAAAGGGGAAAGGGGGGAAAGAGAATGGAGAATTTAAGACTTAAAAAAACAACCAAAAAAAGGAAAAATAAGGTGAAAAGTGGACACAATGTCAGAAAGCAACAGAAAAGAGGAATACAGAAGAGGGTGAAGATTAAGAGACAAGGGGATAAAAAGGGTAGAGTGGAGAAGCAAGGGAGGAAAGAAGGGAAGAGAAGCTACAAAGGTTTGAAACAAGATGTAAAGAAACAGGATTTATTTAGAGATAATGAGTAAAAATATAACTGAAAAAGAGATTCTGCAAAGGTACATAAGACTGTATTGTTGTATCTGTATTTGAAATAATGTTAGAAAATTGGAACAACATATGATTATAAAATGGGATAAAATATTTAAAGTAATTTATCCAAAAAAATGTGAATAAAATAAATGAAATGAAATATGAGAGAATTGAACTAAAAAGGACTGGGAACATTTTAATTATATTATATTTTAAAATATAAGTGAAATGGGGGGGAAGTAACTGAGCAAAATCTATAAGTGTTCCCATAGAAGCATGATACTTATTTGGAAAGGAATGTGTAAAATGTTTAAGACTTAAATGAATATCAATTTTAATGATATAATTTCAATTGCTATGGATTGTTGTTTCAATTATATTATATATTTAATTTTTTTTCCTGTTTTAAAATATTCAGTGTAGCTTTAGAATGTACTAGGCAGAATCCGAATGAAAATTATGTATTATTTTAAATGTTAAACTTAGGGGAAAGACATAAAGGCATCATACTCCAATCAGTTATTACAGAAGAAATTTTATGTTAATGAGAAAAGATAATAGAAAGCTGAAAAAGGACAGACAAAGGATACAAGTATAATGATTCAAATTGAGATGAAATAAATAAAATAGAATTAAGAGAGTGAAAAGAGGGGAGAAGCTATATAGAAAATGTAAAATGGTAAATAAGATATGGAATGCTATATAAAAGTAAGCATGAACTTGAATTTATGTCTGTACAAAAAGATGTAACCTGGGATCAAACTGCTTTCCAAAAAAATGTTTTATGTTCTTTATGTTTTGTGTTTTGTTTGTATATGTTTGTTTTTAAAAAGTTAAAAAAAAATTTCAAAAAAAAAAGAACACTATTGAAGAACACTAACAACCCAAAGGACGAAGGAGAAGAACATACACACACACATGAACCACATCAAACATTAAACCAAAAGAATAACAAAACCAGAGAGGGGGGAGACCCCTCAAACACAAATGAGAGGGGAGGGCAAGGCTCTCCACAAACATGAGAAATAATAAAACAAACTAACAACAATTCACCAACCAACACCACTAGTAGAATGGCTAAAGCCCATTTCACACTGCACCAATGGATGGAAAGAGGATGTAAAACGGAGAAAAACACCTGCCATCCGTTGGTTAACGAGATGCTTCCATTTTGTACTCACTGCGTCCATTTTTCTTCCTCTCTATCCGTCCAGCATCCGTCGACTGACATTTCATCCGCTCAAAAAGTTTTGAGCTGCTCAAAACTTTCTGAGCGGAAAATGTATCCAACGCGTCCATTCTGCATCCACTAGGCATACGGGGAACATCCGTTCTGCATCCGTCGTCATCCGTTACGCGTCCTCTACATCCACTAGGCATCCGCTGAGCATCCGCGCAACTCAAATCCGCTCCAGCGGAAAATGGACACAGGGAGGAAGCGGAACGGACGCGGAACGGACGTGCAGCGTTAGTAGCACGGACGGAGAAAGGATGAAAGCAGATGCACCTCGCAAAGAAAGCATTTTAAACGGAAAAAACATTCGCAGAGGGGACCTATCTTGGATATGAAGGATGTCTAGAGGATGCCTACAGGATGCAAAAGGACACATGGGGAAAACCTATATTGCCTATAAAAAGGGGGAGCAACTCACCTGGATCTCACTTTCAGACCAGCAGCCCAGCTGTGCAGACCTCTGCAGCCTTCATCTGCCTCTTGCTCTTCCACAGCATACAGTCATGTCCACCATGGATCGTAACACAGTCTTTTTGGTAGCCACCATCGTTCTGCAACAGTGCGAAGCCATCTACAGGCTCTCTGAACTCTATTACAGGAAGAAAAAGAGGCGGCCAAGAAGCGTCTGGGTACGAAGATGGATAGCCAGAAGAGCACAGTATGGACTGTACAACAAGCTGATGGTGGAGCTGAGGAACGAAGACCCTTGTGCATTCCAGAACTTCATGAGGATGCCTCCAGCCATGTTTGATGAAGTTGTGAAGCGGCTGACACCCAGGTTGACCAAGCAGAGCACTAACTTCCGGCCCAGCCTGGACCCTGGGCTGAAGGTGGCACTGACTCTGCGCCACCTGGCCTCAGGAACCATCTACAGGAGCATGCAGTATGGCTGGAGGGTGCCACACAACACCATCAGCATTGTGGTCAGAGAAGTGGTGCAGGCCATCATCGAAAAATACCTAGAGGAGTTCCTCCAGTGCCCCTCCACTGAAGAAGGATGGAAGAAAGTTGCAGAGCAGTGGAATCAGAAGTGGAACTTCCCCCACACCGTTGGAGCCATAGATGGCAAGCACGTGGCCTGCAAAGTGCCAGCCAAGTCAGGGTCCACTTATTTCAACTACAAGGGCTTCTTCAGCATCATCCTCTTCGCCATGGTCAATGCTGACTACAAGTTCATGTACATCGATGCTTCAGGCAACGGGTCAGCTTCAGATGCTCAGGTATGCAACAGCAGTGACCTCAAGGAGGGGCTGGAACGCAACCTCATCATGGGCTTCCCAGATCCAGACCCCTTGCCCAACGACATGCAAGATGTGCCTTACTTCATCGTGGGGGATGACGCCTTCTCCCTCCGAACCTACCTCATAAAGCCCTACACTTCCAGATGCCTCACCCATGAAGAGAGGATCTTCAAGTACAGGCTGTCCAGGGCAAGGCGGGTGGTGGAGAACGCCTTTGGCATCCTGGCCAACAGATTCCAGGTACTTCTCACCACCATGCAGCATCACCCAGAGATTGTGAGGAGGATCGTGGAAGCTTGCTGCATCCTGCACAAGCTCATGCGCACCCGCTACCCAGGCTTGCAGAATAGGCTCGTGGACCTCCAACAAGGCAATGGGGACATGGAGCCTGGGGAATGGAGGCAAGGGCAAAACCTGATAGACACTGAGGATTTGCAAGGCCCCAACAGAGCCTCACGTGAAGGGAAGAAGCAGCGCAACCTCCTGAAACACTGGTGCAACTCCCCAGCTGGAGCAGTGGAGTGGCAAGACAGGATGATAGATGATTAATGGATGCTTCCTTCAGCCTGTCTCATCACACTGATGAGATTGGGCCATGTATGCTGGGTGGGCCTACAATGAACAGGGCATTTAATAAAGAGTTGTGTTTATGTTGACATGTGTGGATCAATGGTTACATTAGTATTGATAATATAGGGCCATAGGTGTGGCACCTGGGAGGGTGGACCATACAGTCCCACTATGCTTGCACTGGAGGTTTATCTATCCCCACAGCTATCTCAACCCATCCCACAGATATCTTAACCCATCCCACAGATATCCTAACCCATCCCACAGGTATCCCTTCCCATCCCACAGCCATCTTAACCCATCCCACAGCTATCTCAACCCATCCCAAAGGTATCCCTGCCCATCCCACAGGTATCTTAACCCATCCCACAGGTATCCCTGCCCATCCCACTGCTATCCTTACACATCCCACAAGCATGCAAAGGCTTAAACCATTTCTAAAAGTTTCCACCAAGACTTTATTTACAAAAATAAATGAAGCAAGTGTGTGAAGCAAAGATAATCTTTATTAATAACAAGCTGTAAAAGAAAAATGACCCAAGTCAATTGTCCAAATAAAGTCTACAGGTAGCCACCCAGTCTCTGGCACTCTTCTCTGTCACTCAGAGGTATGCCCAGTCTCAGGGGTGAAGGGTCCAGCTGCTGTGGAGGTGGCTGGTGCTGGAGTGCTGGTCTGAAGCCCCACTGGGGTGCCTGGCCCCGAGAGGACAACAGGTGACGGTGTGTTGAGGAAGCTCTCAGACAGCTGGCTCAGCCCCGTGATGTTGAGAGCTCCTTCCTCCATGCCATGGGGTGTCAGCCCCAGTACCAACGGCAGATGTACTGAAGCCGGGCTTGGTGAGGTGGAGGAAGGAGCAGTGTAGTGGGGCTGTCTGGTCTGCAGCTGTGTGAGGACTGGTGTTGGTGGCATCGGTGACGTGGGTAGCATCAGTGGCATCGTTGACATCAGTGGCATCGGTGGCATCGGTGGCATCAGTGGCATGGGTGGCATCGGTTGCATCAGTGGAACTGGTGGCAACGGTGGCGTCCGATGAGTCTGTGCCTGGACTGGGAAGGGCTGCTGCCTGTGCTGCTGGACCTCCTGGTACCCGTAGCCCTGGTAGGTGAGGGCCTGTGGAAAGCCTTGGAATGGGAGGGACATCACATCACCTGGGGTGGAGGAGCAGACCTGGACTGGGTGGGAGCAGGTTCATCTGGATCTCGAGGGTTGTGAAGCGGATCGGTGATCCTGTCCTTCACCACCTGGTACTGGGGTTCCGCCATATCCGTGAGAGTCTGGTTGACATAGGTGAGGAAGGGCTTGTGGTTGGAGGATGAGGAGTCGGTGTGGACCAGCTGAGAGAGGATATCTATGCTGCTCCTGATGGTGTCTCTTATCTCCAGCAGGACAGTGTGACTCTGCCCCTCCTGTCTCTCTGCCTTTCTGTGGAGGTGGATTTGGGGGTGGATGTGGACAGGACTCTGGTGGAAGTGCCGTCTCCTTTCTCCCACTGTGTCAGGGAGTCCTCCACGTGCTCCACCACGGTTACAACAGCTGTCTGTGGGTTCTCTGTTGTGGCATGCTCCACAAACAGCTGCCTGGAGACAGGAGCTGACTCTCAGCCGGAAGAGGACTGGCTCTCAGCAGGCTGCCTGAGAGAGAGGGTTGTGAGAGGGGCTGCTCCTCGGTGTTGGATCTCACCCTCCAGGAAGCTGCACTTGGCCATGACGTAGGTCTCTCTGTCCGTCAGCTTGACCGCCGCCTGGCCAGATTTCTTGAGGTGCAGCTTCCCGTACCAGGTGTGCATGTGCTTCCACCAGCCGAGGAGAACTTCCAAAGCCCAGGCTCTCCGCCTTCTCTCTCCAAGCAGCCTGCTTCCTTCTGGTGTCCCTGTAGAGCCTGTATCCCTTCCGCCATAGATAGTCATTCTCTCTCAGCCACTCCAGCACCTCATCCTCATGTTCCTCCTCGATGTTGTATTGCCTCCTCTCCTGTTCTCGCGTCTGCCTCTTCCTCCCTTTGGCAGGACCACATGGACCCTCATCAGAGGGGCTTCCAGGTTGTAGGGGCTGCTCCTCCACACCACAAGCAGCAGCAGCACCAGCAGGATCATCATCATCAGCAACAGCAGCAGCACCAGCAGGATCAGCAGCAGCAGCAACAACAGCAGCAACAGCAGCAACAGCAACAGCACCAGCAGGACCAGGATCAGCAGCAGAAGAGTAAGCACCAGCAGCGCCAGCAGCACCAGGAGCACGAGCAGGACCAGGAGCACGAGCAGGACCAGGAGCACGAGCAGGACCAGGAGCACGGGCAGGACCAGCAGGACAAGCAGGACGAGCAAGACCAGGAGCACGAGCAGGACCAGCAGGATGAGCAAAACCAGGAGCACGAGCAGGACGAGCAGGACCAGCAGGACGAGGAGCAGCTTCAGCAGAGTAAGCACCAGCAGAAGCACCACCGCCATAAGCAGCATCAGCAGCTCCTTCAGAAGCAGCATCAGCAGAAGCACCCCCGCCAGAAGCAGCATCAGCAGAGTAAGCACCAGCAGAAGCACCACCGCAATAAGCAGCAGCATCAGCTCCTCCAGAAGCAGAAGCAGCAGAAGCCCCAGCCCCAGAAGAGCGAGCCCGTGCTACAGAAGCCCCAGCAGAAGCAGAGTGAGGGCCAGGGGGTGGGAGGGTGGCCCTGTCCCTCTTGCCAGGGCTGGCAGCAGATGGTTTCCTCTTCCTCTTCTTCCCCATGGTTGTGGAATTTCTGGCTGGCAGCAAGGCTGGCAGGCAGGCAGGCAGGCTGGCAGGAAGGCTGGCAGCAAGGCTGGCAGCAAGGCTTGCAGGCAGGCAGCAAGGCTGGCTGGCAGGCAGGCAGTAAGGCTATCAGGGAGGCTGGAAGGCAGGCTGGCAGCAAGGCTGGCAGGCTGGCATCAAGGCTGGCAGGCAGGCAGACAGCAAGGCTTGCAGGGAGGCTGGCAAGGAGGCTGGAAGGCAGGCTTGTAGGCAGGCAGACAGCAAGGCTGGCAGGCAGGCTGGCAGGCAGGCTGACAGCAAGGCAGGCAGCAAGGCCTGCAGGAAGGGCAGGCTGGCAAGGCAGTCGATGTGTCTGGAAGCAGGTCTTTCCTCTGAATGGTGACCTGCTTGGGAGCTGCCTCCCTTTATATCCGCGGGGCTGATGCAATGCATCCTCCCTGCATGCGCAGTGAATGCTAGGCATCCGCTAAGCTTCTGCTAGGCATCCGTTAGGCTTCCGCTCTGCATCCGCTTCATCTGCTAGGCTTCCGCTGTGCTTCTGCTTCATCCGCTCGGCATCCGCTCTGCATCTGCTCTTTCCTTTCCGTGTCCACTTTGCTGCGGTCCCCCGGAAACCTTGCGGACGTGCCATCCGCTCTCATCCACTTCCATCCGTTAGGCTTCCGTGGAGCATCCGCTTTCCATTCGCTCTGCGTCCTCCCCCCATCCATTCCTTTCCGTGTTATCCGCTCTGGTTATGCAAATTTTTGCCCCTTTTGAGAGCGGATAACAATGGATGGAACATTTTTCTCGTCCGCTATGTCCTTTTTACAAACGTTTTGCATCCGTCGGCCAGTGTGACAGGGCCTTAAGAAATTGCAATCACATACCTGAAAAAGACTTCAGAAGAAGGGAATCGGCAGCGGAAAAATCAACATGAAGCCGCTTCTGGCGGGAGCCGCCGAGCCGACTCTACCAGCCCGAATAGACCAGGCAGGAGCGGCATGGCTGACTCTCCCTTCCAGGAGGTTCCACGGAGAAGGACAGAAGAAACAGCGAACCCATCCGAACAGTCTGAAGACAACACCACTACTGAATTGCGCAGGTCCAGTAGAACCCATAAGAGCCCTGCCTATTTACGTGGGAAGCCTGATTGGTTGGACTGGACCACATGGGGAGGGGTGTTATATATTTGAATATTTGAATGGTTCATTTTGATTGGTCCGCCTGACGGCGGGAATTTTAAAGAGCCGTCATTGGGCGCGAGCCACAAGCGGCCACTATAAAAGAGGCTGCCGCAGCTCCACAAGAGAGCAGTCAGAGAGAGACAAATAAAAGAGCTGAAGTATCACTGGGTCTCGAGTTGTTCATTCCCACAACAGAACAGGCAGCCTAGAATTTAGACAAATAAATAGCTCCATGTTTGTGACATGAATAAACACATGTATAATCTTCTCCCACACATTCTAAGTTTAAGCTCAAAAAATAGGTAAGGGAAATACTAAATATTTATGATAAAATATAAGCAGGAAATGAAAGTTGAATTATAAAATATGTTTGACATCCCCTTTATAGAATGTGTACAATAATTTTTGCACCATGCTATTGGTGACAGAATTAATAACATGCACATATGCATACCTTAATTGTGTAAGATACATTTTCTGAATGCCCTTCATGGACATTATCTCCAGAGAGACGGAGCCACCATGGAGAAAGCCCTTCTTCTGGGTCCCACCAGGTATACAAGACATAACAGTCTTACATAGTCCTAAAAGGAGAAGCCAGTGTTTAAATTAAATATGGCTATTTCTCCCAAAAAGTAAAGATTTCAGATAACTTGCACAAATAATTTGAATAGAGACAACGTTCTGTGTATATATAGATAAACACACACACACGTATGTGTCTGTGTGTCTGTGCTGAATGAAAAATAGACTAAATCCTTTGATGAATTGAAAACAGCATTGGGAAACTCTTTATAGTGCATTATCCCTGACTATAAATATTCTTCCTCCTGTAAAAACAAGCAGCCTGATATTATGAAATGCTACATTACTGCAGGTAATCACAGATGGGTGGGAAGATAAGGCTGATTTTCTATTATGTATGTAACCATATATTCCATTCCTAAATCTTTGTAGATATTTCTTTGTTCTTCTGAGCTCTGCTATCTCTTGCCTCTGTATAATAGTAACATTAACAGCAAACAGCTTGTTTTTATTCAATCCAGCTAATGCAGTATTTGGCAGTAGTTTTCAAAACACAGGCACATACTCAGAACCATGATTCCCATTCCTCCCCTTCTCTTCTTTCCCCATTGAGGTTGCATGATTATTCATCGACATCAGATAAAGGATCTAATAAGTGATTTTTTTCAGATCTCTGAGTGGGGACATATGTCATTTGAAGAGGAAGTTTTATGCCTGCAGCCGAATGTCTTCTTAGGATATAATAATAATAATAATAATAATAATAATAATAATAATAATAATAATAATAATAACAACAACAACAACAACAACAACAACAACAACAACAACAACAACAACAAACAATTTAGCTAAATATGCCATTGAGAACGTGCAGTGCCTCTACCATTAAAAGGGTATATACTCCTTAATTTATCCAAATACATGCTGAAAAACTGCATGGTATATTTTCCATTTGGAAACAATCTTTATAATGCTAAGAAATTCCACATTAACAGCCAGACCTTTTTGTCCTTAAAATTAAAACATTATACAGGGAGTCTTATGAGCACAATTGGGAACAGAATTTCTGTTGTTAAGCAAGGCATTTATTAAGTGAGTTGTGTCCCAATGTACAAGCTTTTTTGTCATTGTTGTTGAGTGAATTATTGCAGTTTAGTCAATCATGTGGTAATTAAGCAAATCCAACTTACCCCATTGATTTTGCTTGCCATAAGCCCAGCTGGGAGATCACAAATGGCAATCACATGACCCTGGAATGCTGCAACCATTGTAAACATGATCCCTGTTTTAAATTCCTATTAAGATGGAGCATGAAAAAAATACTGTAAAACTCAGTAGTGCAATAAATAGCAATAGCACTTAGATTTATAGACCACTTTACAATGCTTGACAGTGTATTGTATACCACTTACTCTCTAAGTGGTCAGCCTATTGTCCCCAACAATCTGGGTCCTCATTTTACCCACTTTGGAAGGATGGAAGGATGAGTCAGTCTTGAGCTGGTGAGATTTGAACTGCCAAATTGTAGGCAGCCGGCAGTCAGCAGAAATAGCCTGCAGTACTGCAATCTAACTACTGCGCCATCACAACTCATGTATAGGGTTGATATAAAATGTTGCAGGGTGATATAAATAGGATGATGTTTGGTTTAAAAAAACTGCCAGCATTTTTTGAGCAGACTAACCAAATGTTCGTTTCTCACAACTTGCCTCGAGTCTTAATACTTCATTTTAACATTGCTCATTGAACAGTATTAAGTTATGGGGAAGACTGTCTCCAAAAGTCTTATTGACCCCACATAGATTCCAATTTTGAATTCAATGAAATTGGATACAAGGATGAGATGCTCAAAAGCCATTCCTTTCATGTGCTTTGAAAGAGCACCGTACTATTACTTAATAAACATCTCTTGTCAATCACATCCACTCGACTCATTAGAGCGAGGAGGCAGGGAATGTTGAGAGACCAACCTCTGAGAGAGATGTACTTGGTGGGACCCAGAAGAAGGGCTTTCTCCATGGTGGCTCCGTCTCTCTGGAGATAAGAATGGCCTCTCCTCCAGCTCTCTTCCAAAAGGCACTGAAGACCTGGTTTTGCCAGACAGCCTGGGGAATGCAGAGAGGGATGGAGCCCATCAGGTGAGTAGTGTGATCTGCTATTGTCAGGGAGGGGGAGCGGAGTTGGTTTTTGATTTTCTGTTTTTTCTTTGTTTGCTTTGTTTTTGTTTTTCACATTTGTTCTATTGTATTTTACTAATTTATTTGATTTGATTTTTTATTTGATTTTTTTGTTAGTTTTTATTGTTTTTTTGTTATTGTTTGTTTAAAATATGATTTTACATTGTGTAAGCCACCTCAAGTCGCCATGGGCGAATAGGCGCCAATATAAATAAAATAAATAAATATGAAATAAACTGTTATTTTTAATTTTTACATCAATAGTGCCAGCCATGAGGAAAGATACTTTTTTATTGTTAATACTATTGATACCATATATGGCTAATAATTTGACCAGCCTTTGTTATTATGCACCATGATACTGCATATCTCAGTGATGGAACATCTCTTTTGGTGTTCAGAAAATACCAGACTGACTCCATAGAATCTTCAAATTAAAAAAAGGATCTCAGACGTAAGGTAATGGGAGATAACATCAGGACAGAGGATTCATTTGTGAACATATATTCCTCTAATATTATTTGGAGCTTCTTCAGGCCTGTATGCTCACTGATACGTCCTCTTCTATCTGTATCACATAATCTATTGATTTTGTTACTAACTTCTGGAAATTTTTGTTAATTACATTAAGCAAAGAGTAAAACAAAGTGAAAAGAAAAAGAAAAAAGAGGAAAGATAGATGGTATTCAACTTTCTCCTGCTTCATATAATAAACTAGAAACCTGTTAGTGCAATGAAGGTTGCATACAGAGGACAAAAGGGCAATTATGTATACTCCTTCCTTCTGTCATTTTAGTAGTCTGGCTAAGATCTGTCGAGAGGGTGCAAAAATGTTCAGCTAAAATAAATTACAGAATATCAAAACACTACTTGAAACATTTTTACTTCCTGAGCATGTACCTGAATTCAAGATGAGGGTAATTATTCCACAAATGCTTCATTAAAAAAGAGAAAGAAAAGAAAGAAAGAAAAGGAACACAACCTTCCTTTCTTCAAATCATAGGGCTTCATTAGGGCTAGAAGAGATACCCTGGAGGACATCTAATCCAATCCCCTGACTAAGGCAAGATAACTTATACCGTTCTGGACAAATAACTACTCAATGTATTTTTGAAGACCTCCAGCAATGGAGCACTTCAGGAAGCAACTCCTTCCTGTCACTTTCATGTCAGTGTTGCTAAAAAATGGCATTGAAAAATCTTAATGCTGGAAGCATGGAAAATTCTTGAAAATTGTACCCCTGCCAAAATATGTGACAATATTTTACCCTCTGTGGTGAACCACAGTTCTTAACCACAGAAAAAATGATTTCCACCACTCTAAGATTTCTTTGTAAGTTAATTGACCACAAACTTCAAAACTTCAGTCAACTTGACACAATTTTTGGACTGAGAACTGCAGCACAATATCTACAATAATATGGAATTTAAATCTGAGATGCAGAAATCTAGATAAATGGAAGATAGGACAAAAACAGTTTTCTATTTTTCTCTAATGGTGATTGCCTTGGACATATAATCAGGTATGTAAAAGTCATTAAATTATCTAGTAGTTTTATTTGTAGGTTATAGTTGGGAAATATTTGCCCTAGTTTTTCAAGAAGTGCCAATATCATGCTATGTGCTAACAATGAATTTTTAAATTATAACCCGGTGATCTCCGAGCATGCTTAGTTTTTCTTCACTGCCAGTACACCGACTTATTGTAGAAAACAACCAAGCCACATATCTAGGGTTAACAAAAAGCTACAATATCTTTCAAGAAGCTTCTTACATATGTCAGTTTCTGTTTGAGTAGATCCATTACATAAATGACAATAAAATATTATTACACTCTTGGAAGATTCCCTTGCCTGCCAGTGTGTGGGATGAATAATGTGTCCTTGTTGCTAATTACTGACAAGTATTTATTATATCCACTGCATTTATTTAGAATGAATTACTTTGGTTAAGAACCAGCTTTTACTTTTCCATGAAACTTAATAAGAAAAAGAAGCTAATTCAAAGCAAGCTAGACACATTTTCAGTCATAAGATTGTGGAATAATGAACTTTACTCCAAAGCAGAATGGTTTGTAAGCTACTATAATATATTCATGCAAATATATGTCTAATTCCATGGAACACAAAGAAAAATACTGGATTATTAATATGGTATTTTCCTTCAATTTTTCAATCTTTCAACCAGCAAAATAATGAGTAAATTTCATCTTCTAAAAGTCATCTGAGAAGTGAAAATAATCTAAATTCTTCTTTTATTGCAGGAAAAAAGGTGGCCTTAGAGATAGTATAGCTTTTTATTTTTTATTTTTCTTTGAGTCCAACTCTGCCACCAATTCTCACCTTGGAAATCAGGAGAGAGAACTCAATTTTTCATCTTGAAAGTAGAAGCAGCTGAAAATATCCTGAACACTTTTTAATGACTACATGCTTTTTGACTGAATCCAACCGACATGCTTAGTTTGAAGCCCCAAGTTCCTTTGGTTTTTGTTGTTGTTGTTGTCACCTTTGAGTCTGTTTTTCATTCTTGGTGACTGCCTAGACAAGTCTCTGCAGTTTGCTTGGCAAGATTTCAGAAGTAGTTGGCTGTTGATTCTTCCTAGGGCTGAAAGAGAGGCTCAATGTCACCTTTATGCTTTATGCTAAAGATGGAACTAGAACTCATGAACTTCTCATTTCACCCTCCCCTTCTTTTATTTTGGCCCCACTTCCTGTCCCCCCCCCCCCATTTGCTATCTCTGGAAAAAAAATAGAACAAATCACTGCATTAAATCACCAGTATCGTCAAATAATCACAACTAAAATAGAAATGTCTGGCTAACATAAAAAATATGTATGTGAGTGAACAAATGACTTATGTAACATTTAATTGCTCCAACTATCTGGGACCTCAAACCAATTGAGCTATAGCAAAAAATGTCAAGGAATACAAATTGCATTCATCTCTTCCCCAAGTTGAGTGTTCACTGATTAGTCAACTCAACACCTTTCTTAAGCTCTGGTGAGCCACTATACTTCTTCTGCTTCAGTTTAAAGAAAGGGAAAGAAGAAAGAAATACTACACATTCTTCTTCTGTCCAAAACAGACAAATAAATAGATGGTTAGTTGGACAGCTGAAATGGTGAGTGCACAGCCTAACTTTTCTCTTACCGGCAAGTATGTGTGGCTGATTTATTAATACACAGTGCATAGGCATCTTCAATACTTCTAATAAGCAAGTATCTATCCTTACTAATCTGTGGTTAACTGAAGACAACAGAAGCACTTCCATCATACTAATGTATTTGCATTATCTCCTATATTTATCACTATATATTGCAAGCAGCTGTAATATAAATGTATGTCATTTTTTGAGTAATTATTTTATATAGTAATGTGCTGATTGCATTTTTTCCCATGCTGCTTTCCTTCCTTCCTTTTAAAAAGGAGTAGAAAAAACAAAATCCTGTTTTTTTCTGTTTGTCAGGCAGCTTGCTTTACAGTGTCCATAAACCATTGGTTTATCATTTGAAGACACTGAAGAATTTCCTCTCCAATCTAATTATATATTTTCCATTGTTCATTCAACAGCATTCTTTTAAAAGCCAGTTCTCCTTCTCATGCATGGATATATTTTGATCAAAAATCTTTCTTAGAGGAATCATGACTGAAAAGAATTTAACTTTGGATCATAAATATTATTCAGTGTGATAAATCCTCCTACATTATGTCAACCAAAGACTGACTAAAAAGAGAGTAAAGGAAGCTGATTCAGATGTGTAGGAAAAAAATCAGCCAAGCTTCAAAAGTTGCTTCAAGAGTTTGGACGTTTTTCTTTCGGGTGGAATCATTCTAGTACAATAAAGCAAAGTAAAATCATTTGAAAAAAGTTACTGGTGTGTAATGAGGTTACATTCTGTGATGTCTGTAAACAAAAAAGTATCACCAGTTAAGTACTTTTTGTTTAATTCAAAGAATATTATAAGCAAAACTCTTCTGTATTCTCTCTGAACAACTTAAAATTCAGTGCTTGTTCATTCTCAGTGCCACTCCGCAACTACTAAATGAAATTGGCTTTGATAAAAAAATGTTTAATAAAATATTAATGCTCTCATTAAACTCTGGAAGTGTTTCAGATTCCCCCAAAGAAAAATAGGGTTAAAAGTGTATCTTAGATCTTTCCAGCAAAAGCAATAGGTCTTTTCATAGCCTACAGGTATACAGGGATTATCACAAAAGTTCCAAGGAGCAGAGAGAAATGGTTCTTGGTTGATAAAACTTATAAGCACAGGTTTTTAAACTGAACTGCTACATGGTGAAACCTTTGCACAGCTAAAAAGCCATGGGTAAAGTCAGGTCAATTGTTCTCTGTGATTCAAGGAGCCAAAAGGCAGGATTCTCCATGCAAGGGAGAATATATATTTTATCTTTTTTAAAAAATACTTTAGAAAAAGAGAACGACTACTAATATGAATTATATGCATTATATGCATTATAATATGCATTATAATCCTAAAAAAATGATTACAGGAATTTTTTGGGAAGGGTAGGAGGAATCTGTTTTATGCTACATTTTAAATGATGGAGCTCCAATAATTGGATTGTTAACCTGAAGAAATAAAAGAACAATTATTTATGGAAGCAGAGCTGACAGATACTTTGGAGCAGGATAACAATTAATTCCTAATATGTGCTTTCATCTGTTTAGAGGTCTGCACATTGGTCCTGACATCTTTGCTCTCACTTTGCTCTCCAAATCTTCATGAAGTGATCTGGATGTATTCAAGTTTGTGTGAATATGGAAAAGGGCTCTATGTGACTGGAAGCTTAATAAAGCAGGGTCCAAAATCACACATAGAATCAAAATCTCACTGAGACAACTGTGAGTATAGTTCTATTTCACATTATCACCCTCAGTTGATGAAAGGAGGAAAATCAGGGTTGGAAATAAATGGAATGCATCATAGGCAGGGTAATTGTTCTCTATTTATTTAAAACTTTTTTTACTCCATAATTGTTCCTATCAGAAAGCCTGCTTGTTAAAACAAACTTCTTCAAAATTTGTTAGTAAAAGGAAAGCAAAATGAAGTATGGATTGTCCTTCTGTCAACCCAACCATATTGGAAGGAAATAGCTCAAGCAAGAAAGAACTTTATCCTGTATTTCAAACATATCTGTACAATGTATGACATTGATAATATTCCACCAATTTCTAGTAATGTAGAATGATTATAATGACATGTTAGGTTTTAAAAGAACAGTTACAGCACCTTTAAAGAGGAAAATATCCTCTTTTGTATAGCCACTAAAAGGAGATGTTTTTTTTTACCATTCCATCTTTGTTGTTGTTGTTGGTTGTGAAGTCATATCCAACCCATCATGACCCCATGGACAATGTTCTTCCAGGCCTTCCTGTCCTCTACCATCTTCTGGAGTCCATTTAGGCTCATTCCATCTTTATTTAGGGGTTATTAAGCAATTCCGTAATATTACAAATGCTTAAACAGAACACCCTATACCATTTCAGATAAATTATTGTCCAGCCTCTTTTTGAAAGCTTCCAGTGATAGAGTATCCACAATCAAGATAGATGATGCTGTATCCCTCCTCCTCTGTTGAGAGAGAGCTGTTCAATTTTGACATAGATGGCCTCTTTGAACCCTCTTTTAAACCAGTGGTCCTCTCTGTCCAAAATGTGGACTTTGCTGTCTTCAAAAGAATGGCCTTTGTCTTTTAAATGCAGATGGACTGTTGAATCTTGTCTTGATGATTTGTTCTCCTATGTTGTGCATTTATGAAGTGGTTGTTTTGTTTCCCCAATATATAGATCTGCACATGTACCACTGCACTGTACTCAGTATACTAACATCAATACCTGGGAAGATACTGGAAAAGATAATAAAAAAACAGGTCTGCCAACATCTAGAAACAAGTAAAGTAATAACTAGCAGTCAGCACGGGTTTGTTAAAAACAGATCATGCCAAACCAATCTTATTTCATTCTTCAACACAATGATTAAATTAGTAGACCAGCAAAATACTGTGGACATAATATATTTAGATTTCAGCAAGGCATTCGATAAAGTAGTAGTAAGCCAGAAAAAAGTGGAATACATAGCACCACCACTAGATGGACTCACAACTGGCTGGCAAACTGTACTCAACAAGTAGTCCTTAATGGGTCTAAGTCTACATGGAGGGAAGTAAGCAGTGGGGTGCCGCAAGGTTCCGTCTTAGGCCCAGTACTCTTCAATATCTTCATTAACAACTTAGATGTGGGAATAGAAGGGGAACTTACCAAATTTGCAGATGATACTAAGCTGGCAGGAATAGCTAACACCCAAGAAGATAGGCTCAAGATCAGATGGATCTTGACAGACTAGAACACTGGGCCATATCTAATAAAATGAAATTCAATGTAGAGAAAAGTAAAGTCCCACACTTAGGCAAGAAAAACCAAAAGTACACATATAGACTGGGTGAAACCAGGCTCAATAGCAGTAACTGTGAGAAGGATCTTGGAGTCTTAGTGGACAACCAGCTAAATAGGAGCCAGCAGTGGGCAGCAGCCACCGAAAAAGTGAATGCAATCCTAAGTTGTATAAACAGAGGGATACAATCAAGATCAGGGGAAGTTCTAATACCACTCTATAAAGTCTTGGTAAGACCACACCTAGAGTACTGCATCCAGTTTTGGTCACTACATGATAAAAAAAGATGTTGAGGCTCCAGAAAAAGCACAGAGAAGAGCAACCAGGATGATTCGGAGACTGGAGGCTAAAACGGTTACAGGAACTGGGCCTGGCTAGTCTAGTAAAGAGAAGGACCAAGGGAGACATGATAGAGGTCTTCCAATATTTGAGGGGCTGCCACAGAGAGGAAGGGGTCAAGCTATTTTCTAAAGCTCCTGTAGGCCAGACAAGGAATAATGGATGGAAACTGAACAAAGAGAGATTTAACCTGAAAACAAGGAGAAACTTTCTGACAGTGAGAACAATCAATCAATGAAACAGCTTTCTCTTGGAAGTTGTGGGAGCACAATCAGTTGAGACTTTCAAAAAGAGACTGGACTGCCATTTGTCAGAAATGGTGTAGGGTCTCCCGCTTGGGTAGGGGGTTGGACTTGATGACCTGCAAGGTCCCTTCCAACTCTGATTATCTGTATCTACTATGTTGCTCAGTTTGTATCTGGGTATTTTATCCTTAGGGTGAACAAACTTCTGCCTTAGTGTATTCTTGTGTGCAGGTATGTTGTGTTGGCTGAATTTCCTCCTGAGCTTTTCAGATATACCTGCAATGTGTGGAATAACAACATTGCTTTGTTTATTGTCCTTTGTCTGTTATGGAGGAACTCCTGCTGAGTCTTTTTTGATATTTGATGAAGGCCCACTTGGGATAGCCACATGTTCTGAGGGCTTCCTTGATGAGTTTTAGTTCTTTTTCTTTCCCTTCTTTGCTGGTAGGCAGGCCTTCAGCTCAGTGGTGTATGGTTCTGATAACTTCCATTTTGTGCTCCAGTGGGTGGAGAGAATCAAAATGTAAATACTGATCTGTGTTTGGGGTTTTCCATGAACTTCAGTGTTTATGTTTCTGTCTTCCTTAATGTATACTGCACAGTCCAGGAAGGCATGACTATTTCCCTAAACATCTTTCCATGTGAATTTGATGTATCTGTCCACAGAGGTGATGTGTTTGGTGAATGCTTCCAATCCCTATGTTTTGATCTTGACCCAAGTATTATCCATATACCTATACCATGAGTAGATGGAATTCCTGTGAAGGAGTTTAGGGCTTTGGTTTCTACCTCTTCCATGTAGAAATTGGCCACAATGGGGGACACAGGTGAATCCATGGCACAGCCATATTTTTGTCTGTAGAAACCTGCATTGCATTTAAAATAGGTAGTGGTCAGGCAGAGGCAGGCATGGGGTTCTCCTGCTGTAACAACCGGTTCACTAAATGTGTGCTTCATGCGCGTACACAGCTATCGCAATGACTTACCTTCAATGTTACTTCAGGGAAGTAACACAGCTGAGGTGCCACAATCCTCTCTGCCTTGTGAATCAGCTGAGCAGACATAGGTGAGCACAGTGCAGGGGTGGGTGGGAGAGCCTACATGATCATCAGATCGAACCATAGGAAACCATGGTCTCATCCAGGTCCAGTTTCAGTTTCCAAACCTTCCTGGTGAAGTCCAGTGAATTGTTGATGTGATGGGTAGTGTTGCCAACTACAGGAGCTAATAAGGTTTTGCCATGTTGTATGTGACAGACTTGATGCTGCTGGACAATTGGTCTTAGTGAAGTTCCCTCTCTGTGGATTTTGGTGAGTCCATATATGCATGGCGTGGCTTCCCCAAGGTAAAGGCGGCTTTATTGTGGCTTGTCAATGTTATTGTACTTCAGTAGTGTTGCAAGAAATCAGTAGTGGACAAATGTTATTTATGTATGCACATATTTATTTGTTTATTTAATATTTGAAGAACTTGTTTGATAGAATAATTCTAAACCAATTCTAAATTCTAATTCTAATTCCAATTCTAAATTCTAATTGGAATTCCAATTCCAATTCCAATTCTAATTCTAAACCAACCAGAAGCAAATACACTGATTTCAATTCTTAGGTTGTATTCCTAGAATCACTTGTTTGGATAATAATAATAAATGTAATAATAAATGTATTAGAAAAAGTGGGTTTTGTATAGAAATAAAATATAAGGTTGTGCTGTAAGGATACGTACCTATTTTTAACTGACAATTGGCTGCATGTTACTTTTATTTCCATTCTTCTCATAGTTGCCTGTTGGGATGTAACATGCATTGTGATATCATGAGAAGAACTTTGTGGCTTACACATTTTTATACAATATTGCCACTTAAATGCAAAATGTTCCTGACATCACAATGGATGTTTTGACATTTTTAAATAATATTTTTAATGATCTATTGTGTAGTTTCAAAAATCTTAATTTGTTTTTTTTTCATTTGAAGACATAAAGGTAAAAGTTTCACTGCCCAATCATGCCCAACTAAACTATAAGGGGTAGTGCTCTTTGCCATTTCTTGGCCGAGGGACCAGAGGTGTGTTTCCAAATTGACTACCATTGATTCAGTGGGCATGGCCTGGTGGGCACACTTTGTGCATGTGCACACACTTTGCGTGCATGCGGACACCAAACACACACTTTGCCCAGGCGCAGAGGCATTCCAACTCACCTCCTGCAAGCCTCAACTCTCCCAGTCACTTCAACACCTGCTGCGCAGCACTCTGCTGTGCCGCGCAAAGCAGCTGAGCTTCAAAAGCAGGAAATAAAGATGAATGTGGGAGCCTGGGTGGTGGGTCCAACAGTAGAGCGGCAGAGAGAATCGGTTCGGTCTCCACTGCTAATTGCCACTTCCAGCTTGGCAGAACCAGGCCAAACCAGTAGAATACCACACTGGGAGGGAGACAGCATTGTCTGAAACCATTTCCATGGTCATGTGGGCCAGCATGATTATACAAGGAGATGATGGAATGCTGCTACCATCTCACCAAAATGGTACCTATTTACCTATTCACATTTGCAGGCTTTCCAACTGCTACGTAAGCAGGAGCTGGAACAAGTAACAGGGCTCATCCCGTCATGCAGCCCTCGGGTCTTGAACATGGGTTATCAGCTCCCGAAGACAAGCTCAGCATCTTTAACTGCTGAGCTATTGCACCCCTGTAACCTGAAGGTATAATTTTAGATTAATTGTTTAATTATTTTTGTTTGAAATACAGGAAAAGAAACAAAATATCAAAGTCAATTTGAGATGAACATTGGATGTTATATAAAAAAAATTGCTATCGTGTAAATCAATTTTATGGAAAGCTAAGCAACACAATTTGCTTTATGACATTAACTCCATTTATAAATTTCATGAACATTGAATGAAATAAATAAGTAATAATTTGGGCTTTATATCTCTGAAAAATCATGACACTGTCAATCTGTTAATTGCTAGCTTACCCTGTGCTTTTTTAAAATCAATTTATTTTCCAAAGCTATTCTATCAATAGTTAATCAATGGTTTTTGAAAATTTTTCATGTCAACACCTGCTCTTCGAAAGGAAAGATGAAACCTCAATATGTATGAGGAAACTCTATTTAGTTTTATTCTGTTTATATTTGATCACAATTTTAATTGTAATTTCCATTACAATTAGAAATACAGAGAAAAATGAAAAATTGAATTATATATTTTTATTGCTGTTTAACATATATTCTTAAAGGTATTGGTCTCAATTTATAGTCCTCCCAAAGTACTTTTAAATCTGAATTTAATCACTATGGTCACTTTTTTACTGAACAATGAAAGGTAATTAATTCACTGAGCAGATTTTTTTTCTGTATACATAATACTTCTCCCTCCTATTTTTTCCACAACAACTTGTGAGGTAGGATGTGTTGAGAGAAAGTCACTAGCACAAAGTTACTACCATGCTTAAAACTCTACTGAAATATGTATATTTCAATATATATTTATATGGATATGGATATTTATCTATTATAAATAATTATTATTTATTAATCATATTTATTAACATAAATATTTACATTTCAATATAATTTCAGCATAACATTATCTACAAAATATTACAGTTATGCATAGCAACAGATGATTATAATCTATTGCAGTGCCATTTTATGAGTGTCTGTTCAAAACATCCTACTTTGAGTTTCCTTCCAGGTACAGGGATTCTGCTGTTAATCCTCACTATTCTTATAACTGTGGTTACAATTCATATCGGCATCCCAGTGTCTGCTATTTCTTTCAGAACTGTAAGAAAAACTAGAGACAGAAAAAGTCCTTTTTTTTCAATGAAATGACATAGAACATATAATAAAATCAATATTATGAATAAGCTACTCCATGTGTATTGAATATTTATTAGCAAAACTGTTTTTCAATTGCCAATTATGAAATTGGTCTGTGTGATTCTTTATAAACTTCTAATAATAGTTTTAGAGAACCAGAATAATGTTATTACTATTTCAGGGTATACTAATTGTGTCAGTATGATGCATGCATTTATAGTTGTAATTCAGATAATAGTATGTTGACTTGCAGATTTTATTTATTTAAGAGATTTATGTGGCTGACTTCCTGAGAAAACACAACTCTGGATGGCTCCCAATAATAATAGTAATTGATTATTACTTATATGAGTGCCTCCATTGATTAAGCAGTTAGGAATATTAGAGATCAATATCATGGGACCATCTGTTGATGACCAAGATATGTGGAAGCCTGTGACATGGAATGTCAAAGAGCATACAGTATGGATCATGAATTAATTAATAAAATGAAAGAAACAAATATACTTGGAGAACAAAGAGAAATAGGAAGGATGTGAAAATCTGAATGAAGATAATCTGAATGTATAGAATAATGTTGAAGAATACATGCATCGATGTGTAGGTGCAGAAGTAACTGTGAAGGAAGGAGTAGAATTTATGGCATAAATTACTGTGTCATCTAAATTGTCATGGGACCATATTAGAATAGGAATTCAAAAGTGGTGCTAGTTGTATGCTACACTACAATTAATGATTATACTGAAAGGTTTAACAATGAGTCTGGGGAAACATTGTATAATATTATGAATGAATGTGATCCAGTGCAAAAAATATTCTGTTAAATATTCATCTTCTGTTAGAAGAACAATTGATTCAACAATACATGGACAGCTCATAAATACACAGACAGCTCATATTTTATGTTCTGTCTTGCTGATGAAACGTAATTGTAAAACCAAATCTTCCAAGGTGTACTTTGTGATAGTGAAAAGAAGATTTTTTCCCAATGTCCCAACCCAACCACGTAAATAATTTTCATACCCAGAGATGGATAAAGGGTGGATGAATGGATGATCAATAGACATATCTTTGTTAAAGGTACACATAAAAACCAAGCTTCATTTGTCTGTCTGTCTCTCTGTCTGTCTGTCTACATATATAATTATCCTGCAATTATGCTACATCATAAAATAGAATTCTGTGACAATTGGCTAGTTGGGGATATCATGCCAAGTTAGATTTCATGCACAAATGCTCATAATCACTGTTTCTCTATAATCATAAGCTACAGCACTCCCAAGGACATTCCAGTAACCTCTTAGATCCTTCCATCCATCTTATATATTGTCCTCCCTTCTTCCACTGCCCTCAACTTGCCAGCATAATCATTTTTTCAAGTTTGCATTACACATTGAGGGTATGTAAATTTTTGCTTGCACATCGTTGCCTCAGGAGAGCAGTTGGGTTTCAGGTAAGCAAGGATGGATTGATTAGTCTTTCTTGCAATTCATGGTGCTTTTAGTAAGTTGCTATCTCCAAATCCATAATTCAAAGGCATCTATCTTTCTCCTTGTCTAATTTTTTTATGAGCACTGGATGTCTGTTGCTTTGACTTTTGCTATTTTGAAATGTCCTTATCATTCATGAGCTTGTCAATACATCACTGCCTACCTTTATAGGATTAATATCATTTTTAGTAAGCACAATGTTCATCAATATCTTTTTCTCAACTAAAGAACAAATAAAAACTAATGCTCTTTCACTGCTTTCTCATCAGTTTTAAGTCTCTAAAACTTTCTCTAAAACTCTAAAAGTTTCTAGGTTGACATAAGAACATAGAACAGAAAATCATAGGGCTTGAAGGGATCTTAGAAGTCTTCTAATCCAGCCCCTTGTTCATTGAAGGAGAATTTATTCTTTGTCTTAATGATTAACTCAGTTTTTTCATTTCCTATTGTGGATTTATAATAAGCTCTTTAATATTGACTAGCAAAATTATTTGGGTCCATATCTCAGCTACTAGACTGCTAGAAGACTACTGGAGTGCATCCATAAACACCACCCAGCAGTCAGAAGACATGATGAAAACTCCTGCATTTGGTAACACGCGGACAAACTTAACCATAATTTCAACTGGAAAACTGTGAGCATCCTAGACCAGGTCATGTCCAAAAATGCTAGAAAAATCTTCAAAGCCTGGCATTTAGGCAAGTCAGCTATGAACAGGCACACAGATATAAACAACTTCTATATACACTCAATAAAGAATCAAAAAGTCAAAACAACTCCTCACCAGCAATCACAACCAGATGAGCTGAAGTATAAACATGATTAACATTAGACCAACAATCAAGAAGCAAACAATAGTCCTATCAAGGAACTACCAACTCAGATAAACAACCTAACAGTAGACAACAGTCCAATCAATGAACCACCAAAACCATTCCCAGTCTCCCACCAACACTGACAGGCAAGTTACTAGTATATAAAATGACAGCAAACCCCATCTCACCCAGCACTGATAATGTTACCTATTGGTAATGAAACATATGCAAGAAAACAACCAAGGTCAGAGAGCAGCAAGGAGCCGATTATCTTGGAAAAGATTGACAAATAATAAAAATAAAATAAACTCAGAATTCAACCTGAGCTACAAATATTTTCTTCTTTGTAGCTTTTTGTTCATGTAAAGATTCCCCAGAAGAATTAGGTATTAGGCATTTCTCTCCAAAAATAGCTTTATTCCTTTTTTGCAAAATGTTGACCAAATTTCTGCTTGGGTGTCAAATTAGTGTAATGATTCATTAATATGCACATTGTCTTGTATTTCCTATCTTAAATATTGTTTTCTATAGCCCACCCAATCTGGTTAAATATATACACTGACCCAGAACTATTATCATAGTTTTTGTTGTGGTTTTAAGCAGTTCAGCGATGATAGGTTTGATGATAGGCACTCTTCTACTTGAAGCTGGTATGTTTCTTCATTTTCAAATTTCATATTTTAACATAGCATTTCTGTATAACTTTAACATAGCATTTTTGAACAATTTTCTACTTTCCATTAATTTTATTTGCCTCCATGAAATCTCTTCTATAATTATTCTTAACAGGAAAAAATCCATAATTTTGATTTTCTTTGTAAAAAAAATATTTCATTTTCCTTTTCTTGTTATATTCCTCCATTTGTTGGCAGTCTTGACTGAGAATTCCTTCCTTGTGTTTTCTTGCTTGACGTTGAAAGTCAGAATTCAGTCACACTATACTTTTCCTGTTGCCCAAGGCTTTCCTTCCCCATATTTCTCTGGTTATAGTGAAAGTTTGTTTTCAAAGCCACTTCCATCTTTTTTTCTTTTAATTTTTGGCATTTTTTTCTGCTTTGAACTAAGTTGGAAAATATGTCTACAATTTGAGCTAACAATGCAACAAGGCAGATTCCAAGGATAATGTAGTGGAAGATAGACTCTGTGTATGTGGAACATGTGAAGTAGAGGATCTGGAATATTATATATTGGAATACTGGTCCTTCGTTAAATATGTGGACCATTATTTATCTCTGTTCCTCAATGACAAAAGGAACTAGAATGTTGAAAGGAAATTGAATTTCCTCTTACAAGGTACCAAAACATTACCACACAGTGACTTGCTATCTTTACAATTAAGGCAGGCAAGATAAGGGGCATGCAATCTGGATGACATAGCCTATTGTGTTATGCTTATATTTCTTAGGAGTTTGACTAGGTCTACAACTTTGCTTTATTAACCATTTTAAAGTATCATGTTCAATACTATTGACGGGGGTATTACTGCTTAGATTTTAGATTTAAATTTTAATGTTTGTAAAGTATTGGTCTTAGATTTAAATAATAACCTTGTTTTAAGATATCCCAAAGGTGCTTTTTTCAAGAGGCAACTGGACTTTCTGGTTTTTCTTTGAAGATATTTAGTTTCTCATCCAAGAAGCTTCTTCAATTCTAACTGGTTGGTGGGGAATGGAAGGTTGTATACTCCTTGCAAACAGATGGTCATTTGCATCTTTTTAGCTAGTTGTTAAGGTCATGGAGGTTTATCATCAGGGTCACCTGAGTGGTGTAAATTGGTGTGGAATTTTGCACCACTCAGCCAATAACTGCTTAGCAGTTAACAGAAGGCATCTAATATGCTCTGATAATAACAATGGAAACAAAACAAAACACAACAAAACAAGCACTCCAAAGATTTGCGAAACCATTAACCTGCAAATGATAATTGAAATACTAAATTCAAATTGTAACCAGTTAAGTCATTTGATATAAATTTTAGATTACATGTGTAAAGTCTTCCATTTTTATATCAAAGTAGCCTTTTCCCCAATTAAATAGGAAACTTATTTTTCTTTTTACAAATATGCTTAACTGGGTACTTCCCAGGGCTATCGGTTGTCAACTAAAAAAGAACGAAAATGAATATTGATTCATCATTTGTCAGGTTTTTTTAATATATTCATATCAGCACATCTGCTGCCCTACATTCTTGTCTAGAAAGGAAAAAAAAATGCTCAAGTATGAATTCTTGAAAAAAAGATTTTTCTTACTAATGTAAGACTTTCCAAAAATGAGGACAAAACCAAAACCTAATTGTATGTTAAATATACAGCCAGCTTATTTAATAAACATTCATTTCAGCAAGGGGTGAATGTTTGACTATGTGTCAGAGAATGCTAATAAGTGCTGTAGAAAAGGCAGAAATACTGTAATGAGCTTTGGACTGCAAATCCACAGAAACAAAGATCCAGAATTCCCTCCAAGGTCTGCTATTTTCAAACATTGTGAAAATGAAGCTGAATGAAATATTTAAAGGGGCAGGCAGTGATGTCAAAATGCCAGATGCAACTAGGTCACAAGCCCTACCCCCTTTTTGAGTGTGTACATTAGGAATGCTACATCTGCCACCTTGAGTGCCTGTTAGAAAGCCATGATACAACTTGCATTTCAAGTAATAATCGTAAGGAAATGTATCTTTGGTGTGGTTTTGATAATTAACTTATTGAAGTATCATTTGTATCATATGGGTAATATAGTGTAATGGCCCATTTGAGAGAATGGGGCTTAAGACAGTCTAGATTCAAAGTAATGATAGATAAATAGAGATAGATATGTAGGTAGGTGGATAGATGGATGGATGGATGGATGGATGGATGGATGGATGGACGGACGGACAGACAGACATGGATGGATGGCTAGATGATAAATGATAGGTAGATAAGTAGATAGATGATAGGTAGGTAGAGCTAGATAGATGTGTGTGTGTGTGTCTGATAGAGAGAGATATGGAGATGGAGATAGAGATGGAGATGGGTGGGTGGGTGGATGGATAGATGATAAATGATAGGTAGGTAGATAATAAATAGATGATAGGTAGGGAGATAGATAAGTAGGTAGATGATAGGTAGGGAGGTAGATAGGTAGAGACAGACAGACAGACAGACTTAAATTGTAAATTTAAAAATCAGTATTGAATATTTCTAAATGTCATTAATATAAGATAATTAATTGAGATTTGAATCTGAAATATGATTTATTGCAGGTTTATTGTTGTTTTAAAATATCAAATAAAAATCAATCTATTTATAATTAAATAGATGTTCAGATTAGTAAAAGACTAATAGAGTTATAAGTGAAATATTTTTAAAGTATTATTAAAAATGATAGAGGAATTGGTTTAAACTGACTGTAATTATTCACAAAGTTTGAACAAAGTGCAAATTCTGGGGTAATACTGCTATTGTTAAATCTAATTAGGGTGACAACCATTAATATATTTTATTAAGAATATTGTTTCTCTCTCGAAATGTATTCCAATGCTAATATTCTTGTATGCTAATTTATAATTTCAACTAACATTTCTAATTACTATGTGCTTCTTTTTTGCATTCCTGCTACCAGCTGCTTTCATCAGAAATTAATATACAGAATAAGCATCTGTATTTTATTTAATGTTGCCAATTAAAATACAAAGCAAAATTTAATTGGAATTCCTTACTTGTTAGTTGAATAACAGCTTTACGTATCTATGCATATATATGACAGCAAAAAATTATTTTCAACCTAAAACTGATGAGAAAAAAAAATACTGTTCAAATTGTCCAGGAAATTTAAGTTTAAATCTTATTATAATCATTTGTATTTGTGGTTTTGAATTAGAATTTCCAGTACTTCTTTTTCTTACAGAGCAATTAATTTTAACCCCTTGATGGCAGGGAACTATAAAGTTTCTGCCCTAAAAAGTACTGTAATTAAATCATTAAACTCAGTCCAAAAAAGGAAGAGCTTTCAGATATATGAGAGCAGCTAATGAAATTCAATTGAATACATGTAGGCAGCATTTTTGAGCTAGATAATATTATGTATTATAATAACTTAATGGATTTTAAGTGGGATAAGATTATCAATACTGCTTTTACTAAATAGTTAGATATCTTATATAGATATCAATGTTTTGTGTCATATGCATTACACAATTACAATCTAATGCATCTATTTCCATATATCTTTAAATTATATTTAAAAGCATTTGGAGTCTTAAGGAGGCTGCTTATTTTATTTCTAGTTTTATTTTAAATATATGACATACACTGTGCTTTAGGATTTTAATATTTGTTATTCTTTTGATTGTCCAGCAATCCCTAAGTTTAAAACAATCATCATATATTTTGCACATCCTTGAATTCCTTATGATTAACACAATTCACATTCATGGCTTATCTTGGTAAAAATGATCTAAAAGCCTAATTTTTTAAAAAAAAATCCCTATATTTAACTGGTAAGGTTATATACTTTTCTGTAAAAGATGTGGGTGAAGAGAAATTCATTTTTACTGCATTTCACTTCTGTCTAGTGGGAGTCCTATTCCTGCTTTATATATTTTCAGAAATTCTGCTGTTTCCTAAATTTATGGGCCAAAGAGAATATCACTCCCTGAATACATACATACAGATTTATCACTATCAAAGTTTTTATATGATACCAGACAAAGAAAATACATAGTTCCTACATTAGCAGCAGTGCTTGAATTTCAGGAGGAGGTTGACGGAAAAGAAACTTAATATGAATTACCAAACAATTCTTCCTGATTTATAGTCAGTATTACACTGTATATTTTTCTACTTCTGAGCCACTGTGATTAATGCAAACTTTATCCTACATTTGGCTGCCTGTTAAACACAAACAATGAAATTACAAACATAGTTTTTTTAACTGTTAATTGGAATATGCTACAATAATGAAGTAGAAAAATAACATCATTGTAAACAGTATGTTCAAAATGCTAAAAGCAAATAAATCCTTAATGAATTATGAATAAAGATTATTGAGAAAACTGCCCTTCAATATCTTAGAAACTAATGGATTAGCTACATTAGGGGTCTTCAAGCTTTAAAACTTGTGGACTTCAACTCCCAGAATTCCTCCTCCAGTCATGTTAGCTCCGGAACTCTGGGAGTCGAAGTCCACCAGTCTTAAGCCCCTGTCACACTGCACCAACCGATGCAAAGAGGATGTAAAATGGACAAAAAAGCTTGCCATACGTTAGTTAATGCGATGTATCCGTTCTGTACTCACTGCCTCAGTTTTGCTTCCTCTCTATCCGTCCAGCATCCATTTATTGACGTTTCATCCGCTCAGAAAGTTTTGAGCTGCTCAAAACTTTTGAGCGGAAAATGTATCCAATTTGTCCATTCTGCATCGGCTACGCATCCGCGAGGCATCCATTCTGCATCCGTTACACATCCGCTATATCTGCTAGGCATCCGCTGCGCATCCGCGCAACTCCATCCGCTCCAGCGGTAAACGGACGCAGGGAGGAAGCGGAACGGACGCGGAACGGATGCACAACGGATGCCTAGCGGATGCAGCATGGAAACAAAGCATGTAAAACGGAAAATATGTTCGCAGAGGGGACCTATCTCGGATATTAAGGATGTCTACAGGATGCCAAGAGGATGCCAAGAGGATGCAAAGGGACACCTATACTGCCTATAAAAAGGGGGAGCAACTCACTTGGATCTAACTTTCAGACCAGCAGCCCCGCTGCAGACCTCTGCAGCCTTCATCTGCCTCTTCCTCTTCCATAGCATCCAGTCATGTCCACCGTGGATCGGAATAAAGTCCTTTTGGCAGCCACCATCCTTCTGCAACAGTGCGAAGCCATCAAGAGGCTCTCTGAACTCTACTACGGGAAGAAAAAGAGGCGGCCAAGAAGCGTCTGGGTACGAAGATGGTTCGCCAGAAGACCAGAGGATGGACTGTACAACAAGCTGATGGTGGAGCTCAGGAACGAACACACTCATGCATTCCAGAACTTCATGAGGATGCCTCCAGCCATGTTTGACGAAGTTGTGCAGCGGCTGACACCCAGGTTGACCAAGCAGAGCACCAACTTCCGGCCCAGCCTGGAACCTGGGCTGAAGGTGGCACTGACTCTGTGTCACCTGGCCTCAGGGACCACCTACAGGAGCATGCAGTACAGCTGGAGGGTGCCACACAACACCATCAGCATTGTGGTCAGAGAAGTGGTGCAGGCCATCATCGAAGAATACAAGGAGGAGCTCCTCCAGTGCCTCTCCACTGAAGAAGGATGGAAGAAAGTTGCAGAGCAGTGGTATCAGAGGTGGAACTTCCCACACACCGTTGGAGCCATCGATGGACAGCACGTGGCCTGCAAAGCTCAAGCCAAGTCGGGGTCCACTTATTTCAACTACAAGGGCTTCTTCAGCATCATCCTCTTCGCCATGGTCGATGCTGACTACAAGTTCATGTACAACGATGCTTCAGGCAATGGCTCATCTTCAGATGCCCAGGTATACAAAGCAAGTGACCTCAAGGGTAGGCTGGAACGCAACCTCATCGTGGGCTTCCCACATCCAGAACCCCTGCCCAACGACACACAAGATGTGCCCTAGATCATCGTGGGGGATGACGCCTTCTCCCTCACAACCTACCTCATGAAGTCCTACACCTCCAAATACCTCACCAGTGAAGAGAGGATCTTCAACTACAGGCTGTCCAGGGCAAGGCGGGTGGTGGAGAACGCCTTTGGCATCCTGGCCAACAGGTTCTAGGTACTTCTCACCACCATGCAGCATCGCCCAGAGACCATGAGGAGGATCATGGAAGCTTGCTGCATCCTGCACAATCTCATGTGCACCCGCTACCCAGTCTTGCAGAACAGGCTCGTGGACCTCCAGCAAGACAATGGGGACATGGAGCCTGGGGAATGGAGATAAGGGCAAAACCTGATAGACACTGAGGATGTGCAATGCCTCAACAGAGCCTCACATGAAGGGAAGAAGCAGCGCAACTTCCTGAAACACTGGTGCAACTCCCCAGCTGGAGCGGTGGAGTGGCAAGACAGGATGATAGATGATTAATGGATGCTTCCTTCAGCCTGTCTCATCACACGGATGAGATTGTGCCATGTATCTTGAGTGGCCCTACAATGATCAGGGCATTTAATAAAGAGTTGTGTTTGTGTTGCCATGTGTGGATGTTTATAATATTATTATTGATAATATAGGGCCATAGGTGTGGCACCTGGGAGGGTGGACCATCCCGTCCCACTATGCTTGCACTGGAGGTTTATCTATCCCACAGCTATTACCCATCCCAAAGGTATCCCTGCCCATCCCACTGCTATCTTAACCCATCCCTCAAGCATGCAAAGGCTTAAACCATTTCTAAAAGTTTCCACCAAGACTTTATTAAAAAAAAGAAATGAAGCAAGTGTGTGAATCAAAAATAGACTTTATTAACAACAAGCTATAAAACAAAAATGAGTCTCTGGCACTCCTCTTGGTCGCTCAGTCTCAGGGGTGAAGGGTCCAGGTGCTGTGGAGGTGGTTGGTGCTGTAGTGCTTGTCATCAGCTCCTCCAGAAGCAGAAGCAGCAGAAGCCCCAGCCCCAGAAGAGCTAGCCCTGTCCCTCTTGCAAGGGCTGGAAGCAGATGGCTGTGGCTTGCTGTGCTTCCGCATGCTTGTGGGGTTTCTGGCTGGCAGGGAGGCTGGCAGGAACCAAGGCTGTCAGCAAGGCTGGCAGGGAGGCAGGCACCAAGGCTGGCAGGAAGGCTGGCAGGCAGGCAGGCACCAAGGCTGGCAGGAAGGCAGGCACCAAGGCTGGCAGGAAGGCTGGCAGGCAGGCAGGCACCAAGGCTGGCAGGAAGGCGGGCACCAAGGCAGGCACCAAGGCTGGCAGGAAGGCTGGCAGGCACCAAGCCTGGTAGGAAGACAGGCACCAAGCCTGGCAGGAAGGCTGGCAGGGAGGCATGCACCAAGGCTGGCAGGAAGGCTGGCAGGCAGACATGAACCAAGGCTGACAGGAAGGCAGGCAGCAAGGCTGGCAGGCAGACTGGCTGGCAGCAAGGCTGGCAGGGAGGCAGACAGCAAGGCTGGCAGGGAGGCTGGCAGCAAGGCTGGCAGGCAGGCAGACAGCAAGGCTGGCAGGGAGGCTGGCAGCAAGGCTTGCAGGCAGGCATGCAGGCAGGGCAGGCAAGGCTGTCAATCCATCCGGCAGCAGGTCTTTCCTCTGAATGGTGACCTGCTTCCGAGCTGCTTCCCTTTGTATCAGTGGGGCTTACGCAATGCATTCTCCCCTCATGCGCAATTAACGCTCGGCATCCGCTAGGCTTCTGCTCTGCATCCACTTCATCCACTGTGCATCCGCTGTGCATCCGCTGTATCCCTTCCGCATCCGCTTTGCTGCGGAACCCTGGAAGCCTAGCGGATGTGCCATCCACTCCCATCCGCTTCCATCCGCTGGGCCTCCATTCCGCATCCGCTTTCCATCTGCCTTGCGTCCTCCCCCCGTCCGTGTTATCCGCTCTGGTTATGCAAATTTTTGCCCCTTTTGAGAGCGGATAACAACGGATGGAACATTTTGCTCATCCGTTGTGTCCGTTTTGTATCCGTTGGGCAGTGTGACAGGGCCTTAAAAGTCGAGGTCACATCGGCCGAACGGATGCAAAACGTATGTAAAAAGAACACAGCGGACGAGAAAAATTTCCATCCGTTGTTATCCACTCTTAAAAGTGCCCCAAATTTGCATAAAGAGAACAGACAACAATGGAAAGGAATGGATGGGGAGAGGATGTAGCCAGGATGTTAAGCGGATACCACTGCTCTGCAACTTTCTTCCAGCCTTCTTCAGTGGAGGGGCACTGGAGGAGCTTCTCCAGGTATTCTTCGATGATGGCCTGCATCACTTTTCTGACCACAATGCTGATGGTGTTGTGTGGCACCCTCCAGGCGTACTGCGTTCCTGTACGTGGTCCCGGAGGCCAGGTGGTGCAGAGTCAGTGCCACCTTCAGCCCAGGGTCCAGGCTGGGCCGGAAGTTGGTGTTTGCCTTGATCAACCTGGGTCTCAGCCGCTCCACAACTTCGTCACACATGGCTGGTGGCATCCTCATGAAGTTCTGGAATGCATGAGGGTCTTTGTTCCTCAGCTCCACCATCAGCTTGTCATACAGTCCGTACTCGGCTCTTCTCGCAATCCGTCTTCGGACCCACACACCTCTTGGACGCCTCCTTTTCCTTGCGTAGAACAGGTGAAAGAGCCTGTAGAGGGCTTCACACTGTTGTAGAATGATGGTGGCTACCAAAAGGAGTATGCGACGATCCATGGTGGAGATGACTGTATGCTGTGGAAGAGCAAGAGCAAGATCAGGGCTGAAGAGGTCTGCACAGCAGGGCTGCTGAACTGAAAGTGAGATACAGGTGATTTCCTCCCACTTTTTATAGGCAATATAGGTTTTCCACTAGGTATCCTTCCGCATCCTCTAGACATCCTCCAGACATCCTAAATATCCGAGATACGTCCCCTATACGAACGTTTTTTCCATTTTAATGCTTTATATGCGAGCTGCATCTGCTTTCATCCTTTCTACGTCCGTGCTACTAACGCTGTGTGTCCATTCCGCATCTGTTTCGCTTCCTCCCTGTGTCCGTTTTTCGCTGGAGCAGATGGGAGTTGCGCGGATGCGCAGCGGATGCCTAGCGGATATAGCAGACGTGGAACGGATGACAACGGATGTATAACGGATGTTCCTCGTATGCGTAGTGGATGTAGAACGGACATGTTGGATACTTCATCCGCTCACAAAATTTTATGCAGCTCAAAACTTTTTGAGCGGATGAAATGTCAGTAGACGGATGCTGGACGGATAGAGAGTATGAATCACGGACACAGTGAGTACACAACGGATGCATCACGTTAACCAACAGATGGCAAGCGTTTTTCTCCATTTTACATCCTCTTTCCATCCCTTGGTGCAGTGTGACATGGTCTTAAGCTTGCCTTGAACTACATCATTCAGAGAAGAAGAAACATATACCAGTATAAACAGAAGTGTTGAAGAAAAACATTATATTTTTCATTTGGAAAGCCCATCTAAATTCAATGGGAGGTTTACTTTAAGCACAAACCTAAAGGTGCTTTTTTAAGAGTCAACTGGACTTTTGGATTTTTCTTTGAAGACATTTCACTTCTCATCCAAGAAGCTTCTTCAACTCTGAAGCTTCTTGGATGAGAAGCAAAATGTCTTCAAAGAAGGAGGGCGGAACTGACGTTGCGATGATACGGCATGTGATCTTGGAGGTCTGAGATCGCTGCCGATATCTTGCTCCTGGATGGTCCAACCGGATCTAAACCGTCCCGAAGAGATGGTGAATGTAAAGAGCGCATCCTGTCAATCGCAGGGATATCCCTGGTAGCAAAATCCCTGGTAGATCCAGGAGAAGCTCTTTTTGCCAGAGGCAAAGAGGAAGCCATTAAAGCTGCTGAAGTTGGGACAGCTCCGAAATGAAAGAGAACAGAAAGAGAGAGTATGCTGGTTTGGTGAGAACTTTTTTTTTTTATTCTAAGATTTGAAAGGACACCCTAAGGAAAAGAAATAATCCATAAAAGTTTTGACAGAAGTGATTAAGCGGCAATTTTAAACAGGAATGTCAAAATAATATTTTTATTTTCTCATTGCTGGATTTTCAATACATGATCTTATATTTTGAAACCGGACTGTTTTTTTCTTCTTCTTTCATCTATTCTTTTGTCCTTTTTGATTTTATAATATTTTAAAGACTCCCTTTTAGTTATTTTTTTAAAATATCTTTTTCTTTTTTTAATTAATTCTTATTATATTTTGCTTGGAAAAGGAAGGGAAAGTGAAAGCAAAAGAAACTTTGTAACATTGCCAACTAGAGGCTTGGAAATATTTTATTTCTCTTTTGACCAGACAAAGCTGAGAATGAACTGAGACTTCCTTTCAAGGACATTGCTATTTGATAAAATACAGGGAAGAGCATGGGATAGTATTATTGCAGGTATTCTTCTGGGTTTGTATCAACAGCTGGAGTCTGGTGTTGAATCTTATAGGAAAAGAAAAGGCAATAAGTCTCTGGAGAAGAGTGTAATAATAAGACCCTTGGATAATTAAACAAAGTGCAGTGTGCTCTTTTTATTTTTTTCTAAGCTGTGCTACCCCTCCTCATCAGTTTACTTTTTGTAATAGCTATTTGGATTTTTGACTTTTTGGAACTTGTCTTTGGTTTTTTTTTCTTTCTTCTCTTTGGAAATTAAATTTCTATGCTTGTTTTTTATTTTAAAGCAAAAGCTTTAGTATTAATGATTCTCTTCCTTTTCTTTTTAAGGGAGCAGCCCTTTTTTTTCTCTCCCTTCCTGGTATTTTTGTCTTTCCATCTACCTTCAATCTGGTAATTTTGTCTTGCCATCTACCTTTTTTAATCTTTCTGGCCTTCTTTTTTTAATGCATCCTTTTATATTTGAGACCTCTTAATTGGATTAAGGTGTTGAAGAACCTGAAGAATTTTTCCTTTCTTTTTTTAGCTTTTTATTCTTCTCTTTTCCGCCTCTTTTAGGATTATACAACTTTTTCTTTTTTGTGTGTGTTTATGGTCTTTTCCTTCATTTTTGAATTTTTACTGTTATCGAACCAATCAATTGGATTAAGGTATACAAGAACCTGAAGAATTTTTCTTTTCTTTTCTTCTTATTATTACTATTTGGCTTTTTTTTTCTACTATTTTTATTTGGAACCGCAATTGGCTATTTCACAATTGAGTTAAGGTCTAGAAGAACCTGAAGATTTTGAATTGCTCGAAATGAGTAGGAAATTAACAGCTCCTGGTTCCTCAACTTCTACTTCTTCCTCCCCACCATGTGGAGGACAACGTTCAGTACAGACAATGTTAAGGCAAGAAAAAGAACAAGAAAAAGTGACCCTGCAGATGATTATGCAAGGAATTCAAAATATTCAAACAAGAGAATATTGAATAGAGAATAGAGAACATCGAACAAAGAACAGGGAAAACCGATGAAAAAGTGGAGAACATCCAACAAATGATGATGAAGTATGATGAGAGACTCCAAAAAATGAAGAAGATAAACAAAGAGACAAGAAGATTGGAGACATTGATAACAGATTAACTGGGGTTGAACAAGACAAAAGTGGTATGCTAAGATGGGAGATGGACAGATCAGAATTTTATCTTAGATTCCAAAACATAGAGGAAGAAAAAGGACAAAATCTAGCTGAGATAATGATAGAAATATTGGTTGAAGCTTTGGAAATAACTGAAGAGAAGATGATGGATGGAACAGATGAGGTCTATCGAGTCTTCACAAGATATGCAATGAGAAATAGCTTACCAAAAGAAGTTCACATCAGATTTACAAAGAAAGCCATTAAAATGCAAATTTTGCAAGTGGCAAGAGAGAAAACATTGAAATACAAAGATAAGGAAATTGTGGTCTTGAAACAAGTACCCAGAAGAGTGAGAGAGATGAGAAGAGAACACTGATTCTTGACCAAATTGCTACTTAAAAAAGAGGTGAATTATAGATGGCTGATTCCAGAAGGTTTAATGTTCACATGGCAAGAACAGAGATATAGAATTGACTCAATTGAAAAAGCTGAATCATTTTACACAGAATTTTTCAGAGGGAAAGAGGAAGAGGCAGAAAAAGAAATTTCACTAACTGAACTCCAAGAGGACTGCCAAATGACGACTGAAAAAGAAGAAGGTGCAGTAGGTGGAAAGGAGGAAGCCAAAGAACAACATGAACCAAGATCCACGAGAGCTGTCAAACCTAACTACAAAATATAACCATGGAAGAGAAAAAATTGATTACAATTAATATAAATGGACTTAATTCAGCCGTTAAAAGGAAAACCTTCCATAAATTAGAGAAATTAAAGTTTGATATAATTTGTCTACAAGAAGTACATATTGAAAAGAAATTTGAACTGTTAGGGATAACATTGTTCACCCTAACTGTTTTAGGTGAAATACTAACTATGAATCATAGTTAGTGTATGCAGCTTTAACTGTAAAATAGCAATTGTGGGTGTGGTTATGAAAACCATATAAAAGTAGCAAGGCTACAGCTTGCTCGCTCTCTCTCTGGCTTTGATGATCACTGATTACTGCTTGGAAGCAAGACTGCATTGCTCGAACGGGAGAGACAACAACGGACTGATTTATGTGAACTGAAAATAGGATATTCTACATGGACTTTGCTAACTGAATATCCCTGAATGGACTGACTACATGGTAAATGAATATTGGACTGTTTTTGACTATACTATAAACTTATACTGGAATAAAATATATTCTTGATAGCACAAGCGTATCTGTTATTTTTACTGTATGTTAATAAACATACAAGCTTAGCTCACTCATTTATCTGTGTGCCTATCTGACTAACGCTGCACATTCTGTTTAGCTTGTCTACCTAACCCTGGTTGGGGAACCCAGGCTTAACATGAACAATTGTTGATACAGCCAAAATTAGGGAAAATATTTACTTCCCTGACACAATGCAAGACAAGAGGAGTGGTTTTATATATTAAAGAGACCATCACAGTGAAATTGATTTATACTGATGATGACAGAAGAATACTAATGGTGGAAATAATGGACAATATGGACAAAACACTCCTGATTGCAATCTATGCCCCAAATGACAATCAAGAGGAATTTTACAAAAAATTACATATGAAAATAATTGTACTGGACTATGCTAATATAGTTATGATGGGAGATTTTAATGAAATTGTAGACAATAAACTGGACTATATAGCACAGAAAACAATAAAGCAAAACAGGAAGACTCTCCCTAAATATTTTTTTCAAATGGGAGATTAAATAAACTTAAAAGATACATGGAGAGAAAGAAATGCTAAAACTAAACAATACACCTTCTACTCAAATAGACATTTATCATGGTCCAGAATAGATATGATATAGATCTCAACAAAATTGTTAACTAATATCCAAGAAATAAATATTGAAACAAGTACTTGGGCAGATCACAATCCAATGACAATTAAATGGAAAGGACAAAGAAGAAGATCTAGATGGATGTTAAATAATACTATTTTAAAGGAAAAAGACTTCACACAGTGGATGGAGAAAGAATTGGCTTTTTTCTTTAGAGAAAACAAAAAAGAAGATACATCAATCCAGAATGTATGGGATACAATGAAGGCATATGCCAGAGGCTTGATAATAGACTATCAAGAAAAAGAAATACCATTAAAAGATTAGCTTCTAAGGCATTAGAGGATGAGTATAAAGGACTTGAAAAAGAGCTACAGAAAATTCCACAGAAAAAGGATAGTAAGTTAAAAATGGATATAACCAAACATAAAATGGGTCTAATAGAAAAAGAATAATTAGCACAGAAAATTAGAGGTGCTAAACAGAACTACTTTGAAGGTGCAAATAAACCAGGTAGATGGTCAGCATATAAACTGAGAAAGGAGAAAGAAGCAAGGAAAATATTGCAAATAATAGATGATCAAGGCCAAGTTTGCTATGGTAGTAAAGAGAAGAAGGAAATCATTTGAGACTATTATGGGAAACTATACACGCAAGAGAATATTCAAGAGGAAAGAGTTAATCAGTACCTACAGAATGTTAAGTTACCCCAGATACCTAAAGAGATTGAAACAATGTTAGAAAGCAATATAACCATGATGGAGTTAACTGAAGCACTCAAGAAGCAAAATAATGGAAAAACACCAGGCCCAGATGGACTTCCGGCAGAATTTTATAAAACATTACAAGAATCGGTGAATCTTCCATTGCTAGAAGTTATGAATGAAGTTATGTTAAAGAAAAGGATACCTAAATCATGGTCAGAAGCTTATATTACACTTGTTCCAAAAGAGAAGGCTGATCCATTAGAAATCAAGAACTATAGACCTATTTCCCTACTAAACGCAGATTATAAAATTTTTGCTTCAATACTGGCAGAAACACTTAAAAAATACTTAAATAATTTTATCCATCCTGATCAAAATGGATTTCTGCCAAAGAGACAAATTAAAGACAATATGAGAGTAATCTTGGACACTTTGGAATACTACGAGGCACGTCCTGAAAAACAAATGGCTCTGATATTTCTAGATGCACAGAAGGCATTTGATAATGTGAATTGGTGATATATGTTGTTACTGCTGGAACAGATGGGCTTTACTAGAAAATTTATTCAAGCAACAGAAGCTATATATCATAAGCAAATGGCAAAGGTAATGATAGAGGGAGAACTGACAGACTCTATCGATATAAGAAAAGGAACAAGACAAGAGTGCCTAATATCACCTCTGTTGTTTGTGTTAACTTTGGAAGTGCTAAATAGAAATATTAGAGATGAAAAGTATATAAAAGGGATGAAAATTAAAAAGGAAGAATTTAAGTTGCAAGCATTTGCACATGATCTAGTTTTTATCTTAGAAGACCCACTAGAAACAGCATCAAAATTGATAGAAAAGATTGAAATATATGGAAAGATGGCTGGTTTGAAAATAAATAAAGATAAGACAAAGATCTTGACAAAGAATATGTTATCAAGACAAAAGGAAGAACTGGCAGAAAATTGAAATTGGCAGACCTATTGAAAATTCAGGTCCCGAATAAGATCAAGTACTTGGGGATATATTTGACAGCAAGATGCAGTACACTAAAAGAGAATAATTATAACAAACTTGAACAGCAGATAGCGCTAGATTTGGTGAAATGGGAAAATTTACAACTGTCATTAATAGGGAGAATATCAACAATCAAGATGAACATATCACCCAGAATTGTATATTTGTTCCAAACAATTCCAATTAGGCTTGAAAAAGACTACTTTGAAGATTTAAATAAAATTGTGTTGAAAGATATATATGGCAAGGGAAGAAAGCGAGAATAAAGTTAAAATTTTTGCAAGATGCTAGAATAAGAGGAAGATTTGGTTTGTCTAATTGGGAGTTGTATTATCAAGCTACAAATTTGATGTGGGTTAAGGAATGGATAACATTAAGAAATACTAGATTGTTGCCATTAGAAGGACATAATCTGTTGTTGGGGTGGCATGCTTTTTTATGGTATAAAGGAACGAAAACACAGACTTTAGAAGACTTTATATATAGGAGTCTCTGTGGTTAAACTGGGAGAAGATTAAAAGACAATGTTATTTGAAAATTCCAGTCTGGCTATCGACTACTGAAGCATATTCTTATCCTATAATATACAAAAAGGAACAAACAGTTAGATATGGTGAAATATTTAATGAGAAGGGTGAACTTAAATCTATACAAAAACTAGAGGAACAAGGTATAAAGATGAATTGGTTTTCATGTGCACAAATACATTCAAGGTATGATAAAGATTCTAAAACAGAAGGTTTCTATGATAAACTGACTGACTTAGATAAGATTTTGACAGGTACTGATGAAAAGGTGATTAAAAAATTGTATGGATATTTATTAGAAATTAAACTAGAAGAAGAACAAGTTAAAGAAACTATGATTACTTGGGGGAAGAATTTTGGACATGAGATTGACCTCGAGAAATGGCAAAAATTGTGGTCTCAAGATAATAAAATGACAAAGTCAACAGCATATAAAGAAAATTTGTATAAGATGTTTTACAGGTGGCATTTTCCCACAACAAGAATAGCAAGAATGTTCAAGAATAAATCCGAAAAATGTTGGAAATGTCATCAGACACCTGGCTTATTTTACCATATGTGGTGGACTTGGGCGGATGCTCACAAATATTGGACTAAAATATTTCCAACACTTGGTTGGAAAAAATGACAAAAAACATATAGATTTGAAACCAGAGATATTTTTATTGGGAATTTTACCTGAAATATATAGTTAAGTCTTGAAATACCTGATTGTAAATGTATTAACTGCAGCTAGGATTGTATTTGCTAAAAACTGGAAAAATGAGAAAACACCATCACAGGAGGAAATCATTAAGAAAATATTGGAATGTGCTGAAATGAGTAGATTCACATTTGAAATTAGAGAACAAGATAATAAACAATTTTATAAAATTTGGGATCTATTCTATCAATGATTAGACAATAAAATATAGTAATAAATTATGTAGACTTTTAGAAAATACTAAATATATAAAGAAGTATTATTTTCTTATTATATCTACAAAATGATTCTAGGATAGATTTGGGATGATAATATGAACTGCCATTAAACAAATTAAGTAAAATATGATTGAAAATACGAGATTATATACAATGTAATTGTAATTGAAGACTACGAAATGGAAGCACAAAACAATTTGTAAATCAACCGGCACACTGTATGTATATATATGGAAAATGGCTTGATGTTTTTATGTTTTGTTTGTTTATGTTCATTTTAAAAATCAATAAAAATTAAAAAAAAATGTCTTCAAAGAAAAACTAGAAAGTCCAGTTGCCTCTTGAAAAAGCCCCTTTGGGACAACCATGACCTGGATGACTGAGAATCTCCATAGACTTCAGCTCAGACCTTTTCAAGATCCTGTAATAGAACATTTCTTCCTAAGTTCTTTACTGATCCCAATCTCACAAACTGATTCCATCAAAATAATGTCACAAAAATGCACCAGCTATTTAGAATGTAGGTAAATAACTACCAAACAAGTGAAAACAGAACTGTCTTGAGATGCAGGAATAGAAAACACTGTTTATCTGGAGTACATTTGTCATCAAGCTAGTTCAGATGCTGATATATATGATTGCACTCCAGGGAATCTTTTCAAAATGTAGGAGACCCATTTTCATCTTTTCACTAAACACAATGCTTGTAGGACTGTAAATATGATTCTTCAGCAGGAATTCGCATGAGGTCAGCCACAGCTCCCTTTCAAATTCCATGCAATTTGGTTCATTTTTTTCACCTTCCATCAAATGTTGCTATGATTCAGATCTGATACCCAGGTATCCATTCCCAGCAGTGTTCCACACAATCAAAAATATTTCTACAAACTGATATTCAAAGAACTACTTTGCTTTAGCCTAACCAACTTATTCAGTTTATATCAGCTAAAGAGCAACCTTAAATGCAGGGCACTTAATTCTCCAACCAACTTTTATATCTGATTGTTTTGGATGTATCATAATTTACTAATCTTCACCTCCAATTTGTTTTTTTGGATATGAAACACTATGTCTTTAATACATATGTACTGTATTGTTTTGACCCAGCCTTCACAAGCAATGAGAAATAACTTACACTCGAATAAAACAAACCCCTTGTCAGGGCTCCGGTAGTGACCCCCATTTAAATCATCAGTCTCTAGCCTGATTTTCAAAGCTCAAAGAAGATTTATTAGAGAAGACATGGACGTGCTTCCTGGGTGTAGCCAACCCTGAGACACATCATTCATTGTCACCCTTGACCCTGGTTTTCCCCCACTCCCTGGATGTAACATAATTCATATTCTCCAATGGGACACATCCATAGCCAAGAGTCATCAATCATACTCTCCAGTTAGAGTTTTGCATGGCAGAAACTTCGGTTGCCGAGAAACTTATCTATGAAATCATCCATGGAATACGGTTTTGGTTTTGCAGCTGCTACATTATTCCCACCTTCCTTTCTATTGGCAACTCTAAAAGACCAGATAAATATTTTATGAGTTTATACTCCTTTTTTTCTTAAAACAGGACTTGAACACGTTGGATAGACAGAACCAAAAATAATTAGTCACAAATGAGAGTCTTTTCCCCTCATGAAACAGGGCACAAACAATCTCTGTTCACATGAGAACTCAAGATAAAAAAAAGTCCTTTAATGATTAACACAAGCAGAAACAGTTCCTCTTCACACCAGCTGAGGCAAATGCATACCTATTGTGTGCCAGCAGGGAGACTCAATTGACACCTCAAATACAGAGCAATTAGTCCTGATAAACCTTGTTCTGACAAAGGAATCCAATTTGATTGATGTACACTGGAAAATGAACAGTAGCTTGTGACAACAGGCCACTTCCAAACCCCTACTATTTATTTCCCAGCCAGGGAGGGGCTGGCTAGCGTCTACAACTTCTTTCTTTTCCCTGAGAGCTGGCTTATTGCCTTCCGTTGCTTTCCTCTCCTCTCTACACATATGCGTATCTGGGATAGGCCTCATCTGTTCCTCCTCCTCACTCAGCTCAGGCCCTGAAGACAGCTGCCTCTCCACCTGGAGGTAAACATAAGGCTCTGCATCTGCCTCTGCTTCCTATCAGTGCTCTCCAAAGGCTCTGAAGCTGGCCCAGGCTCCCCCTCCTCCTCATCTTACTCTGCACAATACATATGTATGTAGCACACATTTACAAAAACAGCATCAAAGAACCAAAAATTGGAGGTGGATAGTAAGAATACATGAAAGTGATTCATTGCATCCCAGTACTTGAATAAGAAGGAAGGTGCCTGTGGTTTCATCTTATGGAAATTTGACAAGCCATTGGCATGTACTTCTCAAACAATGTTGAATAAGATTTGTTATTAGAGATACTTCAGCAGTAAGTAATGTAGTTTGGATTTGCACTCTTGCCATTACACTTGGGTCTAAAATCCTTAGAATTTGCTAAAATCACAATTTCTAAAGGGATGCCACATGCTTTCCCCCCCTATTATATACAGCAGAATCTCAAAACAGGTATTTCCATGGGTTTTTGCTCAGACCTTCCAACAAAGCACATTAAGTTTTCCTCTGTTCTAATTCAAAAGAAGGCTGTTTCAAACTGTGTTGTTAAAATAATGTGGTCTTTGAGTGCCATAATTAGCATGCCTTTTCCTACGTAGCTAGTACAGCAATATAAACCTATCCTGGTTTTAGTATTCTTACTGCTCTCTACTGCACTGGTAATACCAAAGTTGAAATACTGCATCCAGTTTTGGTCACCATGAGACTCTAGAAAAATTATAGAGAAGATCAACAAGATTATTTGGGAACTGAAGCTAGATCATTAATGGATGCAAGAACTTGGAATGTCTAGTCTAATGAAGAGACAGACTAGAAGTGACATGATGGCAATCTTCCAACATTTGAGAAGCTAGTACAGAGAAGAAGTGTGGGGGTGGGGGGGTTTGACTTATTCTACAAAACACCTGAGAGTCGGAAAAGAATGTATGGAAGATCATTAAAGAGAGATCAAATCTAGAATTAAGAAGAAATTTCCTGACAGGGAAAACAACTAATCAATGGAATAGCTTGCCTTCAAAAGCTGTGGGTACTCCATCACTGGAGACTTTTAAGAAGAGATTGGACTGCCATTTGTACAGAATGGAATAGAGTCATGCCTGAGCAGGAGGTTGGATTAAAAGACTCCAAAGTTTCTTCCAACTATTTTATTCTGTTTTTCTGGTTTTGCTACTATAAGCTGAGAGTGGAAAAGATGGGAAGATGGCACGTTATTGCTGCTAAAAAGCCCCAGTCATTAACTTGTCCAAATCAGGGAGTTGCATATGCAATCAAAAACAATTGTAGATAGCCACTTGCAAACAGGCAGTGATGGAAATGGTTTCTCTTGGTAAAGCCCATGTCACACTGCACCAACGGATGCAAAGAGCATGTAAAACGGAGAGAAACGCTTGCCATCCATTGGAAAACGCGATGCCTCCGTTGTGTACTCACTGCGTCCGTGATTCATACTCTCTATCCGTCCAGCATCCGTCCACTGTGGTTTCATCCGCTCAAAAAGTTTTGAGCTGCACAAAACTTTTTGAGCGGATGAAGTATCCAACGCATCCGTTATACATCCACTATGCATACAGGGAACATCCATTATACGTCTGTCGTCATCTGTTACGCATCCACTATATCCGCTAGGCATCCACTGCACATCCGCGCAACTCAAATCCGCTCCAGCAGAAAACGGACATGGAGGAAGTGAAAAGGACGCGGAACGGACACACAGCATTAGTAGCATGGACATAGAAAGGATGAAAGCAGGTGCAGCTATGCATCTGCGTTGTCCGCTATGCATCCACTACGCATCTGCTATGCATCCGCTCTTTCCGCTATGCGTCCGCTTTGCGATGCTCCCCCGGAAGCCCTGCGGATGTGCCATCCGCTTCCATCCGCTTTCATCTGCTAGGCTTCCGTTGAGCATCCATTTTACATCCGTGCGACGTCCTCCTCCGTCCGTTCTTTTCCATTCTCTTTATGCAAATTTTTGCCCCTTTTGACAGTGGATAAGAACGGATGGAGCCACCTCCGGATTTTTGGCCGTCCGCTGTGTCCTTTTACATACGTTTTGCATCCGTCGGGCGATGTGACCTAGCTTTAAGCTTTTGCTTTGCTATGGGGAAATTATAGTTTGTTTGGGTTTTTTTTGCTGTACCCATGACCATGCTTTCTCTTGCAAATACAAACTTTTTATACAGAGAAACACACCACAGCACAGAACCTAGTCTTAAGACGAATGTATCAGATATCCTGTTCTGATCTATATAGTGTTCTGGTCAAGAACTAGAGGATTGGTGTTAAAATGAGATAGAAATCCACCTTTCTTCTGTCACAGACCAATTGGACATTGTCATTACCTATGTGAAAGGAGTGAAACAGTTTGCAAATAAGGCTGTTACTCTGGAAGCAAAGCATTGGGCAAAGGATAGGGATGTGACTGCAGAAGACAGTCACAAGATCCAACTATCAATTTATTTTCTAAGGCTCCTTCTAAAATTTACATGGGGCAATAATAGTCAGAAATCTTGATAATGTTTGAGATTAATCTTTTGCTTTTCAGTGAGTTAGTTTTCTTGGCTTTTTTCATTAAACAACAACAGCAAAGCCTAAAACAGCAAGGTAAATAATTTGAATCAAGGGAGGGGATTACAAAATCAATGACATTTAGCCACAATAGGTTGGTAACCAGTTACCCAAAACTGGTTACCAGACATTTTTTTCATTCCCTTGATATTTTCGTGAGATGCTATGTGATCTTCCCTTTTGTTTTATTTTCAACATTGGCTCAAATTGAAACTTCAGATATTGGGGTACAGTCCTCAAACAAAGAGGAGCATAAAAGGGAACCCCTGTTGAACAGTTCAAGCTCATTACCCAACTGAGTTTTATTGTACATCTATTATTATTTATTATGCATATGTTACCTGCTGAAAATAGTAGCTAAAAGTACTTTACTGTCCCAAAACAGAAAAGGTCTTTTCCTTCTTTATAGTTGTTAAAGATTTTATAGTTAGCTATTTATTTTTATTTTTAAAATGTATGTGTGTAACATTTTCATTGCTGAAACAATCCCACTGCTGAGTTTTGATTCTCTTGGTCTCTTGTGGATATTCTCTACCAGAGATGAAAAAAAAAAAAAAACAGAAGAATGAGGCCAACTACTTTCTAGGTTATGCACATCACTTATATAGCTTTATTTTTATTCTGATCCATTTTATATTCTATGTTGCCTTCAAAATGTCAGTGATTCCAGGGTGACTGGAATATTATATTTCATTTTTAGCACCAAACATATCTTAATTCTCCCCCCCCCCAAGGAAACATGGAAGATCTATGAATGAGGAATAACACTTCATGTATGTAGTATGTTATATGTGAACCTTAATAGCCTTTAAAAAGGAAAAGTATTCCCAGATGGGTTCATTATTTTGGATCAAGTCAAACAATGTTTTGGAGGACAAAGATTGTACAGATTAAAGTACAGGTTATATTAACTATGCAGCATGCAGCTGTCACCTTTTCTCAAATGTAAGAAACAAGTTCCTGATCCACATTAGGATATGAAGCATGAAGTGTAAATCTTCACTTCAGGTAGTTTCTGTTCCATCCGGAAAGAAGCGCGTGAGACCGGGTTCCAAACAACAACTATTTTATTTAACTCGCAAGGCAAAAGATACGGAACATAGCCCAAGCCGGGCAGCCCTTTATACAGCAGCTTACCTGCTGGCTTGTGGCCAATGACACTTGTTTAACTCTTCCCGCCGTTTGGCGGCTTCCCAGATTGGTTCTTAGTGAACCAATCTGTAAGTGGCCTTTTCGGCCAATCAGAATGAGGGACTTGGAACCTACCAAGTTCCATACAGAACACCCCTCCCCCTTTAGTTCAGTCCAACGTGGGTGACGTAGTCGCGCAGGAAAGTGGGGCTTTTTCTTGTCCTAGTTGACCTACACGGCTCAGTCTTGTTTTGGTCTTCTAGCGGTTCGGACGGGATCGCTGCTTCTCTCGGCTTTCTCCATGGAACCTCCTGGAAGGGTGAGTTAGCCATGCCGCTCCCGCCTGAGTCTCTCGGGCTGGTTGAGATGGCTCCGCCGCTCCCTCCTGGTTTGATCGGGATGGTTGAGCTGGCCTGGCTGCCACCTCCCAGGAAGGCCTCGCTTCGCTCTCCTGCTCCCGGACTTCTTTCTTGGGGTTCATCTAACCATGAGTGCTCTTTTTGTTTGGTTAGATTGTCATTTTGCAGCGTTTGTTGTCTTGTTATGGGAGGTTCGTCTCTCCCTTTTTATTTATTTGTACTTTCCCCATCTCCTTGGTTGTTTTATAGTCGGAATTTTTTTTTTTTGGCTCTGCAGCGGGTTTTCGTTTGAGGTTGCAGGAATGAAGCTGGTCTATGTGCCGCTTCCATTCCCTTCCATCGTCTAAAATCAGTCGGTAAGACCTGGGTAATTTGTGTGATGGTGGCTGGAAGCCATAGAGCGTCCCCGGTAAGGTTCTTGGCATAGACTAGGTCGCCGATTTTGAAGGTATGGTATTTGCTGGAGGAGTCGGGGGGTGTAACCTGTCCAGGTAGGACTGTAGTTTCCTACCCATTAAAAGTTCAGCAGGGCTTTTATTTGTTGTGCTAGTTAGTAGTCGGTTTAGTTTGTCCTGCACGTCCCCCTTGTCCATTCTCTCTAGGCCCTCTTTAGTATACCGAACCATGCATTCGGCCCTGCCATACCATGCATTCGTATGGGCCTGCGCGGCTAAGGCATGATGGATACCCTGGCAGCCAGATATTGTTCAAATTGCAAGGCAATAAATTGAGGCCCATTGTCGGAAATCAGTAAATCAGGTAGCCCATGCATTGCAAACAATTTGTTGAGCTGTTTCATAACAGCCTCGGTTGTTGTGGAAGCCATGAGGATGACTTCAACCAGTTCGAATATGCATCAACCACAATCAAAAAAGTGTTCCCCTTCATTGGCCCAGTGAAGTCAATATGTACTTAGACCATGGACCCCGGGGAGTTTCCCAGTCTCTTATTGGTGCCTGTGGGGGGGTAGGCCTGGCTTTTTGACAGTCATGGCATGTGGCAACCCAGCGTTCAATGTTTTTGTCCAGCCCTGGCCACCAGATGTAACTCCTGGCCAGGGCTTTCATTTTGACTATGCCCGGGTGAACCTCATCCAACATGCCCAGGACGTCTTCTTGGAGGCTGCTCGGAATTACCACCCTGTCACCCAATAAAATGCACCCCTTTTCAATAAACAGTTCGGTCTGTCTGGCACGGAATGGTCTAAAAGTCTCAGTTTTGTTTTCCTCTGGCCAGCCTTTACCTGCCCAGTTCAATATGCGCGCCGTCAAAGGGTCTTTGGCTGTGGCTCTCGCGATGTCGGCTGCAGTCAGCGGTAGCTCTGGGCAGGTCTCAAGCTGAAATGTGGAGGTAGTTGGAGCAGGGTCGTCCTCTGTGATGGGCAACGGGGAATGGCTTAGGGCGCCGGCGTGTGGGATGGCTTTGCCAGGTCGATGGAGCAGCGTGTAGGAATAGGCAGCGAGGAATTCAGACCACCTCGTCATTCTAGGTGACAGAATGTTCGGGGTTGGCTTGTTGCCTGCTAGGATTCCAAGAAGAGGCTTGTGATCGGTTACGATAGAAAAAGGTCTGCCGTAAAGGTACTCATCGAATCGTTTGACTCCAGCGATGATTGCTAGGGCTTCCCGATCAAGTTGGCTGTAATTGCATTCCGACTTGGAGAGCATCTTGGAGTAAAAGGTGACCAGTGCCTCTCTGCCATCTGGGAGTTGGTGATTCAGGATGGCGCCGACCCCAAAAGGTGAGGCATCACAGGTGACCATCAGAGGCAGGGTATTGCTAAACTGGATGAGAACGGTGTCTGACGTTAATAGGTCCTTGATACCTTGGAAGGCTTTTTGTTCCCAGTGGCCCCATGTCCAAGCGTTTTTTTTATCTAGCAGTCGATGCAGGGGTTCTGCTATTGTTGGCTTATGGGGCAGGAACACATTGTAAAAATTTATGAGGCCTAGGAATGCCTGGAGATCAGTTTTGTTTTTGGGTCTGGGAGCATCTTTGATAGCCTTCACTTTTTTTTCGGTGGGGTGAATGCCTTATTCATCGATAAAATAAACCAGTTAGTGGCCAGTTCACATTTTTCCTTCTTTACTTTGAGCCTGACTTCCTAAATCTTGTTAAGACTTCTCTTAACCTGGTCTCTATCTGGTTGGCATTTTTTGCTGAGACCAGTACATCATTGAAGTATGGGATGACACCTTTGATTCCGTTTAGCAGGCGTTCCATGAGGCTTTGGAACACACCTGGGGCAACGCTAACACTGAATTGGATGCAGTTACATTTGAATGCCCCTCTATGTGTTACTATAGTCTGTGCCTCTGCTGTTATGGGATCAACGGGTAGCTGTTGATAGGCCTGTGCTAGGTCGAGCTTTGTGAATATTTTTCCTCCCCCTAGCGAGTGCACTAAATGTTGAACTACTGGCACTGAGTATGTGTTTTGTTGGAACGCATGGTTCAGGGTTGCCTTATAGTCCCCGCAGATGCACACTGACCCATCTGGCTTCACCGGTGTGACGATAGGGGTTTCCCACCTAGCATGGTCGATTGGTTCTAAAACCCCTTGAGCTATTAACTTATTTAGCTGCTCGTCAATTTTTAGTTTTAGCGCAAATGGGACGCATCTGACCTTTAAACGGATGTGGGCTATTTTTGAGTCTAGGCTAAATGAAATTGGGGTCCCCTTGTACTTGCCTAGAGTCCTGTCAAAAACATCTTGGAATTCTTGGAGCAGGCTCTTCTCCCAGTTGGTTGTAGCGATGCGGTTGATCCCGGTCATCCCGATTCCCAGGAGCGCGAACCATTCGATCCCTAATAGGCTAGGACAGTTGCGGTCAACAATGGTCAGAGGCAAGATTTCGGCATGGTGTTTAAATTCAACTAGAAAATGTTCAAGGCCTACTACTGGGATTTGATTTCCCTGATAGTCTTTTAACACTAGTTTTTGTTTCTGTAGTTCTCTCTGTTTAATGTTCGGAATTAGGCACCGGATGGTATTCCAGGATACCATTGATAGGAATGACCCTGAGTCGACTTCCATCTTGCAGGGTCTCCCCTCAATGCTCACCTCTATCCGAACCTTCTTTCTGCTTTCCGCCTTGGCATTGCCGATGGTGATTGTCTGATGCATTTCTTCCCTGTCACCCGTTCTCTTATTGCGGTTCCATCTGCTGCCGGCTTGTCTGTCATCATGTCTGGAGGGGGTACTGTCGCGTCTTTTTGGACTATAGCTCTTTTTGTTGCAGCAGACCCTTTCGATGTGCCCCCTTTTATTACAAGCCCGGCATATTGCATCGAGGAACCTGCATTCAGCCCACGGGTGATTGCCTCTGCAGCCCGCACATTGAAATTCCCACCGATTTCTCCTCTTTTCATGCCATTTTCTATCTGAATAGAGTTTATGGACATCTTTGTTGTCATCTTCAGTGTCACTCTGGGTTTCGATGTCCTCGTGGTGGATTGTCGCTGTGGGCTGTTTCTTTCCTCCCTCTGCCTTCTTCTCCCTGGTTTGGGTTGGCAGGTCTGGAACTTCATTTTCCGAATGGTGACTGCTGACTTCTTTGCTGCTTCGGCTGCGGTTGCCTCTGCAATGGCTTCGGCCACAGTTATGTTCGGCCTATCCAGTAGTTTGCTCTGAAGGGTAGAGTCCTTCAGGCCCAGGACCACGCAATCCCTCATTACCTCGGCTATGTTCTGGAACTCACAGGCTCCTCCAATGTGTCTCAAGGCTGCTACAAAATCTGCTATGGTTTCATCCTCCTTCTGGTCCCTCTTGTAAAATTTGTGCCTTTTGATTAAATTTGAGACCAACTACAGTGCGTAGTGTGCTCGGAGCATTCAGTTCAGGTCGGACCAGGTCATCTGTTTGACATCTCTGGGTTTCACCAGCGCCTTCGCCATTTTGAATACAGCCAGTCCGCAGTGTGTAAGGAAGACAGCCCTCTTCCTTTGGTTTGAGATTTCTTCCATCTCGTTGCTTTCCAAAAACGTAAGAAAGTGATCGATATATGATTCCCAATCCTCCTCATCATGATTGAAGGGTGGGGTGCATTGTTACCGGCCATCTCTCTTGCTTGGTTCAGATCACTGCGTGCTTCGGTCTCACCTTCTACGACAATCCCACCCTCGTTGCCAGTGTTCCATCCAGAAAGAAGCGCGTGAGACCAGGTTCCGAACAACAACTATTTTATTTAACTCAAAAGGCAAAAGATACGGAAAATAGCCCAAGCCACGGCAGCCCTTTATATCGCGGCTTGCCTTCCGGCTTGTGGCCAATGACACTTGTTTAACTCCTCCCATCATTTGGCGGCTTCCTGGATTGGTTCTTAGTGAACCAATCTGTAAGTGGCCTTTTCGGCCAATCAGAATGAGGGACTTGGAACCTACCAAGTTCCATACAGAACAGTTTCTTTCTAAATGTTTTCTTCCATGGTGGAGAGGGCTGAAACTTATAAAAGCAAATCTTTTGACAAGGGATTTCCTTTACCCATTTATTCCCCATTTGATACAGATTGATACAGATCAAAGGTCATTTGCATTCACCAACTTTTCATATCTACACAAAAGCTTTCCACTGGTAAGATTGATACAAAAGTGTCAAACTCAATTTCATTGAAGGCTGCATCAGGATTGTGGTGGACTTTGGGAGTGGGCTGTGGTGACCGTGGCTTTGGTGGGTGTGGCTGTAATGGACATGGCCAGATCCCACTGCTGCTGTGTTCATTCTCCTTGGCCAAGTTGCTCATGGTGTGTGCAGGAGGGCAAAGTATATATGTCAAAAGGACACTGCCTCCCCTTGCAAGGAGACCTAGCTTTATAACTAGCTTTGTAGGAATGGCAAAAGGCAGCAGGGCTGCTTGTGGCAAGTGCTAAGGCAGGATTTACCTCAGACCCTCACTCTCTTTCATTATAATCTTCCTTCCTTCCTTTTTTATTTTTCCTTCCCTTTTCACTCTCCTTTCTTTCTTCTTCCTCACCTTCTTTTCTTCTTTTTCCTTCCTTGCTCTCTTACCCTTTTCCTTTCTTTGTCTTTCCTGTCCCTTCTTGGATGCTCAAATGCAAAAGGGAAAACAATTCTCAATGCCTCCTCGCCTTGTGATCAAATGCTACTTTTGCTCGTAGTTTGTGGCCACTTATAAGACCGAGAACAAAATGTGCTTGCATTTCATGGGGGGTGTCCACAGACAACAGTACAGAAAAACTGTCAAAATGATGGCTCTGACAGTTGATCAGAGCTCATCTGTTTTTAATGTGCAATAGCTTTAGCATTTAAGAACAGAGATAAGTTAGTTGCTTTTCTATTAATACATAATTTTTAAAAGGGCTCTCCTGTAGGGACCCTGCCATGGTCTAATTCACACTGGAAATATAGCAAAGGAAAATATTTTCCCCACTTGCTTTGTCCTGTTTTCTCCACTGAAAATAGCTGTTTACAACACACAAGGAGGGGATAGTTTCCCAAGAGCTCACAATTCAAGAATACCAATGTGCCATTTGTTCAATGCACATGAGGTATTTCAGAGTGGAGAAGGCCATGGGGAGCCTAGTGATAGAACAGGCCCTCAAGGCCTCCCAGACCCACTAAGATACTTCATGCTTCTGCCTCCCTTCCTGCCACAAGGACTAACATCTGTCTCCTCTTTGCCACTGTTTCTTTGCCTTTGAGGAAGGGAGAGTTGACTTGGAAATTCTTTTCATACCAAGAATGGATGCTCCTGGGGGCTATAATATCATGCAGGTTCAGGTACCCATCCTCTTTTGCAGAGAGTCAGGGACACAGAAACTTTCATTCTCGGTGTGAAAAGTGTTTGCCAGTCTCCTGCTCCTCCCCCCTCAACTAATTTCCACTTAAAGCCCCTGTCACACTGCACCAACGGATGGAAAGAGGTCGTAAAACATAGAAAAACACTTGTCATCCGTTGATTAATGCGATGCATCCGTTCTGTACTCACTGCCTCCGTTTTGCTTCCTTTCTATCCGTCCAGCATCCGTTTATTGACATTTCACCCACTCAGAAAGTTTTGAGCTGCTCAAAACCTTTGAGCAGAAAATGTATCCAATGCGTCTGTTCTGCATCCGCTAGGCATCTGCTAGGTATCCGTTCTGCATCCGTTACACATCCGCTATATCCGCTAGGCATCCGCTGCGCATCCGCGCAACTCCATCCGCTCCAGCGGTAAACAGATGCGGGGAGGAAGCAGAACAGATGCGGAACGGATGCAGAACGGATGCCTAGTGGATGCAGAATGGAAACAAAGCATTTAAAATGGAAAAAACATTCGCAGAGGGGATCTATCTCAGATATAAAGGATGTCTAGAGGATGCCTAGAGGATGCAAAGGGACACCTAGGGGAAAACCTATGCTGCCTATAAAAAGGGGGAGCAACTCACCTGGATCTCACTTTCAGACCAGCAGCCCTGCGGTGCAGACCTCTGCAGCCTTCATCTGACTCTTGCTCTTCCACAGCATCCAGTCATCTCCACCGTGGATCGTAACAAAGTCCTTTTGGCAGCCACCATCCTTCTGCAACAGTGCGAAGCCATCTACAGGCTCTCTGAACTCTACTACGGGAAGAAAAGGAGGTGGCCAAGAAGCGTCTGGGTCCGAAGATGGATCGCCAGAAGAGCAGAGTATGGACTGTACAACAAGCTGATGGTGGAGCTCAGGAACGAAGACCCTTGTGCATTCCAGAACTTCATGAGGATGCCTCCAGCCATGTTTGACGAAGTTGTGCAGTGGCTGACACCCAGGTTGACCAAGGCAAACACCAATCTTCCGGCCCAGCCTGGAACCTGGGCTCAAGGTGGCACTCACTCTGCGCCACCTGGCCTCAGGGACTGCCTACAGGAGCATGCAGTACGGCTGGAGGGTGCCACACAACACCATCAGCATTGTGGTCAGAGAAGTGGTGCAGGCCATCATCGAATAATACATGGAGGAGCTCCTCCAGTGCCCCACCACTGAAGAAGGATGGAAGAAAGTTGCAGAGCAGTGGTATCAGAGGTGGAACTTCCCCCACACTGTTGGAGCCATCGATGGCAAGCATGTGGCCTGCAAAGCACCAGCCAAGTCAGGGTCCACTTATTACAACTACAAGGGCTTCTTCAGCATTGTCCTTTTCGCCATGGTTGATGCTGACTACAAGTTCATGTACATCGATGCTTCAGGCAACGGCTCATCTTCAGATGCCCAGGTATACAACGCCAGTCACCTCAAGGAGGGGCTGGAACGCAACCTCATCGTGGGCTTCCCAGATCCAGACCCCCTGCCGAACAACACACAAGATGTGCCCTAGATCATCGTGGGGGATTACGCCTTCTCCCTCACAACCTACCTCATGAAGCCCTACACCTCCAAATACCTCACCCGTGAAGAGAGGATCTTCAACTGCAGGCTGTCCAGGGCAAGGCGGGTGGTGGAGAATGCCTTTGGCATCCTGGCCAACAGGTTCCAGGTACTTCTCACCACCATGCAGCATCGCCCAGAGACCATGAGGAGGATCATGGAAGCTTGCTGCATCCTGCACAATCTCATGCGCACCCGCTACTCAGTCTTGCAGAACAGGCTCATGGACCTCCAACAAGGCAATGGGGACATGGAGCCTGGGGAATGGAGGCAAGGGCAAAACCTGATAGACACTGAGGATGTGCAAGGCCCCAACAGAGCCTCACGTGAAGGGAAGAAGCAGCGCAACCTCCTGAAACACTGGTGCAACTCCCCAGCTGGAGCGGTGGAGTGGCAAGACAGGATGATAGATGATTAATGGATGCTTCCTTCAGCCTGTCTCATCACACGGATGAGATTGGGCCATGTATGTTGAATGGTCCTACAATGAACAGGGCATTTAATAAAGAGTTGTGTTTATGTTGACATGTGTGGATGATTGATTACATTGTTATTGATAATAAAGGGCCATAGGTGTGGCACCTGGGAGGGTAGACCATACAGTCCCACTATGCTTGCACTGGAGGTTTATCTATCCCACAGCTATTAGCCATCCCAAAGGTATCCCTGCCCATCCCACTGCTATTACACATCCCACAGGTATCCCTGCCCATCCCACTGCTATCTTAACCCATCCCTCAAGCCTGCAAAGGCTTAAACCATTTCTAAAAGTTTCCACCAAGACTTTATTAAAAAAAAGAAATGAAGCAAGTGTGTGAATCAAAGATAGACTTTATTAACAACAAGCTATAAAACAAAAATGAGTCTCTGGCACTCCTCTTAGTCATTCAGTCTCAGGGGTGAAGGGTCCAGGTGCTGTGGAGGTGGCTGGTGCTGGAGTTCTTGTCTGATCCCCCGCATCATCAGCTCCTCCAGAAGCAGAAGCAGCAGAAGCTCCAGCCCCAGAAGAGTGAGCCCGTGCTACAGAAGCCCCAGCAGAACCAGAGTGAGGGCCAGGGGGTGGGATGGTGGCCCTGTCCCTCTTGCCAGGGCTGGCAGCAGATGGCTGAGGCTTTCTGTTCTTCCCCATGGTTGTTGGGTTGCTGGCTGGCAGGGTGGCTGGCAGGGAGGCTGGCAGGAACCAAGGCTGGGAGGAAGCCTGGCAGGGAGGCAGGCACCAAGGCTGGCAGGAAGGCTGGCAGGAAGGCTGGCAGGAAGGCTGGCAGGCAGGCAGGAAGGCTGGCAGGAAGGCTGGCACCAAGGCTGGCAGGCAGGCATGCACCAAGGCTGGCAGGAAGACAGGAACCAAGGCTGGCAGGAAGGCAGACATGAACCAAGGCTGGCAGGCAGGCATGAACCAAGGCTGGCAGGCAGACTGGCTGGCAGCAAGGCTGGCAGGCAGGCAGACAGCAAGGCTGGCAGGGAGGCTGGCAGCAAGGCTGGCAGCAAGGCTTGCAGCAAGGCTTGCAGGCAGGCATGCAGGCAGGGCAGGCAAGGCTGTCAATCCATCTGGCAGCAGGTCTTTCCTCTGAATGGTGACCTGCTTCCGAGCTGCTTCCCTTATATCCACGGGGCTTACGCAATGCATCCTCCCCGCAGGTGCAATTAACGCTAGGCATCCATTAGGCTTCCTCTGTGCATCCGCTAGGCTTCCGCTCTGCATACGCTTCATCCGCTGTGCATCCGCTGTATCCGTTCCGCGTCCACTTTGCTGAGGACCCCCGGAAGCCTAGCAGATGTGCCATCCGCTCCCATCTGCTTCCATCCGCTGGGCTTCCGTTCCGCATCCGCTTTCCATCCGCTCTACGTCCTCCCCGCATCCGTTCCTTTCCGTGTTATCCGCTCTGGTTATGCAAATTTTTGCCCCTTTTGAGAGCGGATAACAATGGATGGAACATTTTTCTCGTCCATTGTGTCCTTTTTACTAACATTTTGCATCCATTGGGCAGTGTGACAGTGTAACTGCTTAATGAGACCTTAATGAGCTGTCCCATGGAACATGGGTCTCGCCATTCTTCTACTCAAGTGGTGGCTCTGTGGGACAACAGGACCTCTCATTTTTCCCCCAGTGCAGCAAACTCCAGCTTCAGTCAGGCCATTCAAGCTGCTGGTAGCAGCAGCAACTTATGCAGCCATAATCCCCTCTCCCCAACCAGCCAGCCTTGCTTGACCTGCTCCCTACCGAGCCAGCTGGCTTGCACAAAGCCTCACTGTTCTTCTCCTCATCACAGTCCCTGATCAAGTAGTGACTGGCTCTGCAGGACAGGGTTTCATTTCTCCCCTGGTAGAGCAAACTCTGATAGGCACAGAGAGTATGAAGAACCTGGCCCCACAGTGCTTCCTCACTCAATTGAAGGCTTCATTCAGCCTTCAAACAGTAAGGCCAGTGCACGCAAGCGAGCAGCACACCAGGGCCACAGATGGAGTTGGTTCCTGCACCCGGCTGATTCCGTTTCCATGGCCAGCCTTACTGTTTGAAGGCTGAACGAAGCCTTCAACTGAGTGAGGAAGCACTGTGGGGCCAGGCCCTTCATACTAGCATCCATCTCTTTTTTTCTCTCTCTCTCTCACTCACTCACTGCTGCAGCAGTTGCGGGGCTTCAGTGCCTTGTTTATGAGGTCTGGTTATGTTCTTTCTATAATTCTCCTTTAAGAGAAAAATTAACTTTGGTTTGCAATAAGGGCTTTTACATTTTTCTTTCTCATTGATCTGTAGAATTCATGTTCTTACCTGACTGATAAAAGAGCAAGGCATACTTTCTTAAAGACAAATTTGGTGCAATAATTTAGTTGCAAATCGAAAGACAGTGACTTCTAGTCCTGCCTTAGGTGCAAAGACACATGGGTGAGCTTGTGCCAGTCTCTCTTTCTCAGTCCTGGAAAAGAAGAAACTGGCTTGCCAAAATTTTGCCAAAAAGACTGCAGGGACTTACCTGGGCATTTGCCAGGAGTCAACACTGACAAGAACAAAAACTTTTTTACCTGTAGAGATACAATACTTACATAATTACATACCTTTTATCTTTGTTGAATCAACTTTAAGTTTATAATGTTTCATGCAAGCTATAGCCTCAATATTTTTTTATAAAATTATATACCAGGTGTCTTGCACCCCGTGTCACCATTAACTTTATAACACTAGTTGTTAACTCTCTGTATAATCCTATATCTTTACTTTAAAATAAATGCACACATGTATACACATTTACCAGCTTCATATCATATTTTGAATATCAAGTACAAGTTAATCAGTAGAAACAATTTGGGGCATTACCAATAAATGAATTGGGAGTAGCATTCAACATGCTGCAATATTTTGGAGCTTATAACATAGCTTTTAAAAATAAGAAACTGCCAAAGTGTTTCTTGTGTGGTTGTAATGAATATTCCATGGTAGTTCATAAAAGAAGTATTAGTACTAATACTATTTTTATTGTAAGTTTACAGTAACAGAATTTTGCAATTCTGAAAACATATCTTCTTTATTTTTACTTTTCCAAAAACTGGGGACGGTCTGTTCTGTGATGCTTCCTACATCTCTTTTCCTTCTTTGGGCTGAAATACCTTTTTCATGATGGTTGTCTAGGCTGAGGCTCTTCCTCTTACTCCTAACATCTTTCCTGCAGATCATAACAGTATCCCATCTGCTCCACTAAAGAAACTAAACATCCACAATGGATTCTTCTTTGTAAGTTGGTATAGTATTAAGAAAGTTTAAAGAAATTGAGTTGTCCCTAAAGATATCTTGTTGAAATGTACAAAAGATGGCTATTCAAAGATGCTTTCCTCTTCACTATCAATGCCTTTGTCATATTCCATCTACCAACATCTCTTCCATCCACTGCTATCTGTGTTTAGTTTCCCCCACCTAACTGGAAGGCACTTAGCACAAAGATCTCTTTTAGAGGAGATGGAAAAAGGAAGGACTCATTTCTTATTCAGCATAGAAATGCTCATTGTGTTGCTTGCACTTCAAAAATGCATTACTCTTTCATATAGCACACTGACTGTTATTTCTAGGAAGAAGTGTATTGCCTCAGGGCACTGGAAGCCACTTTTTTCACTGTGGTCATGATGGTTTAAGTGCTTTTAACAACAAACAACACACACATACGCACAGTCATATTTTTCTTTTTCTCTTTTTGAAATCGGGGTCCTACCCTTCTTTCTATCACACAGTATCAGGATTGTAGTCTCAGGGATAGCGTATTTAAGGAAAATGGAATATAATATAGCAGTCTTCCAATATTTGAGGAGCTGTCCCAGAAAAGAGGGAGACAATCTATTCTCCAAGGCAACTGAGGATAGGACAAGAAGTAATGGGTGGAAGCTTATCAAAGAGAGTGCCAACCAAGAATTAAGGAGAAACTTCATTTCAATGGAAAGAATGGAGGTTTTTAAAAAGAGTAAGTATAGGATTTTCTGCTTGAGCAGATGTTGGACTAGAACACCTCCCAAGTCCCTTCTGACTCTGTTATTGTGTAATTCTAAATAAACATTTCCGAGGACAAGATAAGAAGATTTATACTTTGGATCAAAACTGAGTAACAATCCATAGGACTCTGCAAAGACTTTAAAATATACCAAACTTCTACTTTTATTCATTACATAGGAAACAATGTCTACCTTTTTCAAATTACATAATCATACTTTGATATGCCATTTATGAGCACAAATCTGTAAAATATTTTAGTCATGCCTTCTTTTAACAGAAAGTTTTTTTCAATCCTAAGAGAATTTTGATTTTTACTCTTTTTGCCTCATTTAGTTGTCTTTATATCTGAGAGAATAATATATTAATTTAATTGCAATCATCTGAAGTAAAAAACTGTGCACCATTAATCTTTTAGTGACAGCGCCTCTTACAATTAAACTCCAAAGATATATAATTTCTTACTAAGTAAGATTCTTTTACTGTACAAATCCCAAGTTAAATTTATCTATTCTTAGATACACTTTATGGAAATAAATTATATCCAATTTTGTTTGAGTATTTCAAATATGTGGATTTTCTGATTCATATTTGGGCCTGAAATGGCCTTGACAAAGTTAATTAATCTTGCTAATAAATGTATCAAATAGAAAATAGTGTTTTATTTTTGAAAAGGATACAATTAGAAATACTAAGAAATAGAAGATGATACTTTGCTCTGTACAATTCTATATGTTACAGATAGACAACAGTTAATGTTTTATACAATAGTCATAAGAATGATGTGTTTTCAACAATCTAAAATATATGGGCATTACTTTCTGACTCAATTTATTTTACATTTTTTAGTAAAATAATAAAAAATTACATGGATCCTTGGTTTAAAATTACATGGATTCTTGATATAGTAGGAACATGTAAGGAATCATGATTTCCGTTCCAAAACAATTGCAACATTCTCTAATTATTCTCTAATTAAAATGAGACTCTCTAAAAGCCAAATTGTGACCATACTTCAGAAATGGTGTTTAACAACTTGTGAAACTTCCCTTCAAAGAATCTTTTTTTTTTTAAATTTTATTTGGGTTTTCACAAATAAAACATCTTTTTTGAAAATAGCATGGTCCCAGGTTATGGTCCCTTCAAAGAATCTTTGATTCTCCCCTTCAAAGATTTTCTTTATTAATAAAAAATTGTTTTCCAAATTGGCAGCTGCTTTAAGAAGGTGCTTCTGGAAACTTCCACATGCCTTGTTACTTTCTTTACAGGGAAAAAAAGTAAAGGAAACTACAGGTAGTCCTCAACTTATAACCACAGTTGGAACCAGAATTTCCTTTGCTAAACAAGATGATTGTTAAGCAAGTCCCCCCATTTTTACAATATTTTTTTTGTCATCATTGTTAAATGAATCATGCAGTTATTAAGTGAATCTGATTTCCTCCATTGTTTTTGATTATTGGAAGTTGGCTGGGTAGTTTCCAAATGGTGATCCCATGACCATGGGACACTACAACTGTCATAAATATATGCCAAGTGCAAAGCATCCAAATTTTGATCCTATAACTTTGGAAATGCTGCAACAGTCTTAAGTACAAGTACTGGTTGTATTTTTTTTTTCCAATGCACTTGTAACTTTGATTAATTGCTAAATGAATGGTTGTAAATTCAGGATGGAAATATCTGGAATCACCCTAGAAAGCAGCTATAGGAGCATGGAAAAAAGAAACAGTTTGCTTTAATTATTCAGAGGGAAATCATTATTCATAAAGCATCTCTTTCAAAGAATTTCTCCAGTCCTAATGTTTATTCACCTATAGAATTTTTCTACTATAGACCACCACTATCTATAAAGTTTAATTTTAACATACAGCAACTGAAACAGCTCTAATGTTTGTTGAACAGTAATCCTTCTCAAAGAGATGGGTGCAAGTCATTAATGCACTACAGTCAAAATTGCGAGAATAAATTCAAATGGTTGTTACAAATTTGAGGAATCAGTACTTTATTTATTTTTCATGCTTTAACATGTATAACAATTGCTATTATATGCAAATATTTCCAGCCATTCCATTATTGCATTGTATCAATCCAAGAAAAGGAAAGAGATGTGGAATAATGAACCAAAGATAAACAATGTAATTTAGGTAGTCCTTGACCTTCGACCAGTTGCATATGGACTCTTCAATTGTTATGATGATAGCCACTCCACTTGCTGTCACACCAGGTGTTTGACAAATGGCCATATTTATGGCAATCAGCAGCCTCCTACAGACACATGACTGTTTTATGACAGTTCTGCCAAAAATATGCAATACAGCATCCATAGCAAAACCTTGATTTTCTTCATGACTATGGCATTCATTTTATAATCAGTGCAAAAAAGATAATAACATTGGATCTGTCAAGGCAGTGGCCTGATTTATCATATCACCATGATGGGCATGTTCATTAGGGTGGTAACTTTAGAATTACCTGTATTTTTTTTTTCAGGTTATCACAATTGTCATATTTGTGATTTGATTTTGCACAACACAAAAAAAGAGAAAAGAAAAGACAACTCAGAATTGTTTGGGTTATAAGCTTAGGTGAAGTTCTCAATGTGAGAGAAAAAGTTATCGTATCTATAATCCCAGTGATTAAGATGGAACTGTTGTTGTAGTCTCCAGATGTGCCAATTCAAAGTCATGGTTATCCATCTTTAAGTCTTTTTTTAGTCGATTCAGGGAATTATATATTCTGGGGATATATAATTCTGAGGATATATATGGAAGTGCAGTTTTATATTTTAGACTTCTCAGGATCTTTTAATATCATCATCCCAGAAGTCTTCTGGATTATCTATCTGGTTTTGATTTCACAGACATGGTTTTATAAAAACTGAGGTGGTGATAGGGAGGAATTTTGTTTTATTGCTATATTAATATTAAACTGCATGCTTCCTATCATGGAAAGCCTACATTTTAAAAGACATGACAAATACCATGAGAAAATATAGAAATAAATTTGATATGTTGACAGGTAATGTAGAATATTTCAGGGGAATATATCATTATGTTAATATGAAAATTCATATTTTTCTGCCTTCTAGGGATTTTATAGAATAACTATTATAAGCCACATAAAAAGCTACTAGTATGAAGATATCAGTTGAATAAGAGTTGAATGAAGGTTTTTTGTCTTAACACGGAAAGCTTCATAAACCTCCTTTTTTTCAGTAATGTGTTAATCCTGCTGAAATTATTTGACATGTTGGGTTACTTATTTTGGCAGCCATCATTAAAACCCAAAGGTACTTTACACAACCAGATAAGAAAATCTTGCTTGAATAAACTTGTTGATTACCCACATATTGAACTGCTCATGCTAATAAAAACCATCGCACTTTCTGTTGATCTCTGGAGTATTCAGTGTTTCTTTTTCATTTAAAATAATATTACTAAACATTCTGTGCACCAATCTCATATTTCCCAGCCTACTGCCACAGCATATGTTCCCAATAACACAAACTCTCTACAGCATAAAACAAGAACTGCTTATTATTTTTTCCCAAGGTCCTCGATTAGCTATTTTCTTGGAAAGCTTCAGTCTCTTACAACATTGTAAAAGTAGACAAGGTGACAAAGAAATACATATTCATAACTAAAAGTAATGTGCCAAATTTATATCAATTAAGCTAAACTAGTGTAAATAAAATCTTTGCACATCCAGCAGCGGGAAAGAATCTTCAGCCTCATCCAACATTGTCCAACATTTTCTCAATAAACATGGATAAGACTATATATTGCACATATGTCTGTAGATTATGCTGTTCTGTAAACATTCTAATTACATTAAACCTTGATGTACTCACTTTGAATTAAACTCTCCTGTTCTATATACTGTATGATACTGACAATCTGTTCAATATTTCTAGAAATGTGAAGCATATATTTAAAGGATGTTAATATACTATGCACACGTACAATGTATAGAATGAGTTATTATAAAATCATGTTTTCCAGGTATACAGTACTTGACTGACCAGTTCATGCAAACAATGCTTTTTGATAGTACCAAGCTATTGAGAGATGCAACAGTAATGGCACAAAAGCAGAAATTGTCTGTGGAAACTTTTCTACTTTAGAACTTCTTGCTTTTGATTAGGCTTCCTTGAAAGGCATTCAGATGATGATTTAGGTTTTCTGACACATATGGATGATTAAATAACTTATAATTAAAAAAACATTGCTACTTACAGTATTTATGGTTGAATTTGTATTGCATTAATCTTGCTCATGCAGTATATACATGCCTTAGTGTCTTTAACAGTCTATACATATTATAAATAAAATGGTAACATGGAGAAAGACATTACAGAGGTGCAAATGTAGAACTGATTGTTATAGAACTGAAACTCAAAATCCTAGGTCTCAATTCATAAAGACACTTTGGTAGGTGACATAAAAATTAACACTTACTGCCTCTGAGCAGCAATAACTGGAATTGCAGTCACCACTATGATGTGGATTTAATCTAAATTTGATTCCAAGTCAAAGCTTTAATCATTACATTATTACATAAAGATAGATATTACTTTTTCTTCCATCTATAGATTTAAAACAGACATTCCTTATGTTTAAGACCAAATCTTTTGTCAATGTACTGATTATTTGTACCTTTCCTTTTCCTTATTTGCTTAAATCTTCCTGTTTTGAAAAACAATTTCCCATGATTTAAACAATTTTGTATTTGTTATTTGTTACATGGCATTATTTGTTACATGGCATGAGATTTTATTTTCCTTTACAAATGTATTTTTCTTTCTAGATTTCCTCTACCTTTAATCATTTATCTTTCTTGGTATAGTGGTTAAAGTGCTGTTCCAGAACCCAGTTCTAGTCCCACTTTAGGAATGAAAGCCAGCTGAGTGACTTTGGGCTAGTTACTCTCTGCCAACCCACATTACAGAGTTGTTATTGCAGGGAAATAGGAGTAAGGAGTATGATACATGTCTAGTACCTTGAGTTACTTATAAAGTTAATCTAATAAATATATAATATTATTCTGTTGTTATTATTATGATTATGGTTTTGAAAAATGACATTTTTCTTCTTTTCTATTCTACAATTTAGGCTTAACACTTTAATCCCTATTCTTTTGTTAATGAACCCTGTATTTTTCTTTCACTTGTTGGAAAAACACAGGTTCCTTTGTAACTGGTAAATGAAGTGTGATTCATTCCAAGTACAGTAAACATTATAAATAAATAATAAATAAATCATGTAGGTACAATTTCTTTTTTCACCTAGGAATAGATGTAAACATGGCTGGAGACAAAGAACATCAGTACCTTATTTTACAACTTATAAATTAACCCACTGTAAAAAGTTATACTGAATATTTTGAATTCATACAAAATGGCCCCTTCATATCTATTTCAAAGTAGGCCTAGAGGCATCCAAAAGAAAGAGGATGTAAATTATTTCCAAATGTGATAAATGTATGGGTACTGTTTTATTAAAAGTAGGTGGTTTTGCAGGCAAATGACTTGGAAATTTTACACTAAGTTCATACATTGTGAAGCCTCAAACTGTCATGAAGTTCTACCATTCTAATATAATTCTATCATATAGAATAGGATCACAAATAACATACATAAGCACATACTCCAATGGCAGCTGGTCAATTTGAGGAAGCTGTCTGAATTTAAAGACAACAACTAAGATTTCTCATGCGACTACAGCACACATACTTTGTGCTGGGGGGGGGGGGACTTTTGAATAATCATTAAATTTATATTTCAATTAGAAGTCCTTAAAGATTTGAGTTTAAGATAATCGTATAGTATCTTTACTTTTCTTTCTTTCTTTCCCTTTCTTTCCTGACTTTATTATTTTTACAAGAAAATGGCATCTATTGGATGCTCAGAAATGTAATATAAATATTATTATTTACCCTTTTTTACCCCAGTTTCCATATTTTTCCAAAATTTTCATTACGCACAAATATAAAAATATAGTTAATGCATTAAATGTACTTTTTGCTATCTTTCTTTGCTATCTTTCTTTGAAGATATGCAGCCTTTAGCATCTCATTACAATACAAAATCTATACATACTTTATTAGAAAGATGGCTTGGATAGTGAGATAGGTGACATACTGGCATATATATTTTATAAATAAAATACTGTAGATAGAAGTGTTTCTTGCAGAAATCTTTTTTTACATTTATTTATTTTTCAAAAACTTACTTTGTTCTTTATTTTGGTCATTTCACTTTTAGCACATAAATGATTCTACATTATGAACATGTTTCAGAGTCATATGAAAAACTGGGAAACTGATCTTATATTTTCATCTGAAAATGCATTTTTTTCTTGGTTTTGGTCTTGAATTTTCCTTTATAAAATAAAGTTCTAAGCAGATGCATTTTTTAAATCTCTTTGAACCTCTTTCATACTTGCCCCTTTTTTCAGATCTCATTTTTTCCATCCCAGCTGATGTTAAACCTCAAGCAAGACCATCTTCACTGATAAAGTAATTTCTTCTGGCATTGCTTTTGATGTACAAACTTTTCTATTGTGTTTTTATTAACATCATCTACCATATGTGCTGTAGCTTTTGTTTTTATAATGACAAAATCACTGAGTTATTAACTCTTCTTGTCTCACTGTTTCTTAGGAAAAAGATGGTTTCCCTCTTCTTCAAAGTGTCGAACCATCTTGCAGAATTTCAGTAAGAAGATGCTATTGAACTGATGCTCAGTGTTCTCTCACTACCAATTCTGAAATGCATGCCACTCAAAGTTTGCATTTTGCTCATGTCTTTCCAATTCACCCTTCAGATCTTTCAAATCACTAATCCCTATTCTTTGAGGAGGTTCGTTTCCAAAAAGAAAACAAAAAATAAGGTTGTGACTCCTTGGTATGAATGGCAGCCACATAGCCATTTTGAGAATCCAGGAGTGCATACAATATCTTTTTGTATGAACTGTAGATCAAAATGATAAAGTCCAAATGGCATGTAGCTTTTCTTTCTTTTTTTTTCTTCAGTGCATCAATTTTGCAAATGAATTTATCCAGATGTGCTGCAAGGTATTCAGAACCTTTCCTCCTCTAAAGAAAACACACCTGGTTTCAGTCCATTACTACCTAGCCTATCACAAGCATGTGGCTCTGGAAGTAAATGTATTTGGAGGTCTGGATTGGTCTTAGAAGATTGAGGGAGGCACTTCCCCTGGGTTAATAAATAAAATTTTGTTTGATCATAACATGTCTGCATGAACAATTGTATTGTTTAACTATGAAACTTCCTGCCACAATTGAGGTTGTAAATTGAGGACTATAAGTGAAGTCATTTTATGATGGATTGGAAAACTGGGAATTGGCATGCTTGATGCCATTATCCTTTCCAGTGTTTCTTCAATAATAAATTCTGTGTTTAAAAATTGATTTGATGAGAAAAGAGGTTTGTTATCTCTTTTGAGAAGTAATATTAGTATTTCATCATTGTGTGTGTTTGTGTGTCTCGGCAGGTGCAGAAACAGAAGGAAATACAGTGACAAAGAATTTAAGGCATGCAATAAGGAAATATAGCTAAATCTAATTTATCCCATCCCAATTCACCACTCCCTGCTTTCACTATATCCATAGACTGCTTCATATACTTCCTTTTGTTCTTTATTCTGTTACCTTATTTTGTGAAATTTTACAGAACCTACAGAGATGTGAAATTCTTTTTGCTGTGACATTAGAGGATACCACTAAAAGTTAAATAAGGTCTGAAGGTAAGCTAGACAATAAAAGAATCCAGTTTCTGAAAAGAAGTATTGTGAAAAACTTAACCGTCGTTTTTACAGAAGGTGAAATATAAATGAATGCAAACTGAAGGTCAAATTATGGGCAAATGCTAGCTTTAAAAAAATCTGAGAATTGGCTGATAAGGATAAAATATATTCTCAAGTACATTTGGAAAGCTTTGTTGAATGTTTCTGAACACTTTTTGGAATATTTTTGGAAAGCATTGTCTGGCTGATATTTTATTCATGTTTTTGTTAAAAAGCTGTCATAAATTTGATGCAATAAGATAGTATATCTTACCATCTTTCATTTTTAAAAGATAAAATATAAAACTTAGATTTTAATTGAGTTTCTTTTCCCCACAAAGTCTATTCCTTTAAAAGAAACTTTGGATCATGCAGTGTTTTAAGTGAGATTGGCAGGATGAACCCAAAATGGTTTTTGCATTTGGGAGTGAAAATGATGGAAGTGACTGTAGTCCCTAATAGTTTCAAGAGCAGACAAGGGAAAAAAATCTACTCTGGAATCAATTCACAAATCCACCAGTGGTAGTGGGATAAAAAATCTCTACTATTAGTTCTGTGGGCATGGCAGGAGAAGGATACTGCAAAATCTCCATTCCCACTCCACCCCACTAACCTGTTTCCCAGCTTCCTTTTCCTGTGCAGGGCAACAATCATTTATTCTTTGCCTCCTGATCAGCTGGGACTCGAGAGGCAGAGAATAGATGGGGCGGAGCCAGTCACAGGTGGTATCCAAACTTTGTTGAGGATCCAAACTCTATAAAGGACCTTGGAATACTCATCTCTAATGACCTAAGTGCTAGAGCCCACTGTAACTATATAGCCAAAAGGTATTAAGAGTTGATAACCTAATCCTACATATCTTCTTTTCCGGTAATATCACACTACTAACTAGAGCATACAAAACTTTTGCTAGACTTAGACTTGAATATAGCTCATCAGTCTGGAACCCACATTACATATCTGGTATTAACACGGTTGAGAAAGTCCAGAAATATTTCACAAGAAGAGTTCTCCACTCCTCTACTCGCTCCAGAATACCTTATACCACCAGACTCAAAATTCTAGACCTAGAAAATTTAGAACTATGCCGCCTGCGGTCTGATCTAAATATAGTATATAAAATCATACATTGCAATGTCCTACCTGCAAATGAATACTTCAGCTTCAGTCATAACAATACAAGAGCACACAATAGATACAACTCAAGGTTAACCACACCAAACTTGACTGCAGAAAATACAACTTCAGCAACAGAGTAGTCAATGTTTAGAATAAAAAATAAAATATAAATTAAAAAAAAAAAAAAACCTGACTCTGTGGTTTCTTCCCCAAACCCCAAAAACTTTAACCTTACCATTGTCTACCATTGACCTCACCCCCTTCCTAAGAGGCCAGTAGGGGGTGTGCATAAGTGCACCAACGTGCCTACCATCCCTGTCCTATTGTTTTTATTTTTCTTATAAGTATCTATCTCATGTATTCAAAACTATATTTATTCTTATATCTGTATCTTGTAAGCAATTGACAAATCAAATAAATACTAAAATACTAAATTTGCTGGTTCTCTGAATGACTCAAAGTTTTCACTACCGGTTATCCAGAACTGGTCAGAACCTGCTGAAAACCACCTCTAAATCCACCAATAGTGACAGAGTATCTTTTAGTGCCATAGAGCTTTGTTTACTAATCGCCTTCTTACTGAAATCTTGCCCAGCCTTCAAACATGTTCCAAAGGTTTTGAGCATATTTTGAGAATGTATATGTGAGAAAGGAAAAATTACAATTACAGTAGCAGAAGAGGATAGGAAAAGGAAAATAAACTTATCAGGGAGTAAAAATATCAGAGCAAATGCCTCTGTATATGACTGCAATGATTTTCTAATGTATTTTCTAGCCACCAAGGTATAAACAGACATCCTGCCTTTAAAACATGAGTGGTTTGTAGGCAACATGACTAATAGGCATTGATAGTCTTACTCTCCATTGATTTCTTCAGTTTCTTTTTAGAACAGATGCTTTTATCTCTGTATACAGCTTAATTTGTTCTTAGAGAATAACATGTTGTTGATCAAGTAAACAGTGCAAAAGAAACATTGTTCAAAGAGGTATAAGATGCCTTCTAGTACCTTCAGTATCCTTCTCATAAAATATAGTCCTATCACATACACATAAACTAAAAGAGGCAGACTAATGGTCAGATATTTTAACTATCCTGATAGAAGAATTATTTTTATTGTAGCTCACTGATAACCAGCATGTTGTGAAAGTTAAGGCATTGAATGAGATCTAGGGAGACACAGCTTCAGGATCACCCTTAGTTATGGAGGTTCACTGGGTAACTTTGGGACAAACTTCTTCTATGGCCTTTTTGTACTACCTAGTTATGATTTAGTGAGGGAAAATAGAAGAGATAATGTCATGTATACTACTTTGAATTCTCAGAGGAAAGGTGTGATGTCTATCTAATGAATAAATGAACACTTTGTTATAAATCTCAGAATAAGTTTTTTTCTAACCTCAATTTTATCTTAGAGTAATGTACAGCTTTATTGTACTTTGGGCAGAACTTTATGTAAACTGTTCTTTTACACCTTAGATAATATTAAAATAATTCAACCACATGATTAGGGGTGAGATACAAACACTGTATAAGCACTGATGTTCTAAGAAATATCCTTGCAATAAGACCCTGCCCTAAGACAAGACAACATTATTTTTAAAATGAGAGAAAACCACAATTAAATGTGTTCATCCTCATCCTCAGAATAATCCAACAGGAACAGTAAAATAGCATAGAATGAAGTTAAAAATCACAAATCTGTGAAATAACTTTTAACTCTTACATTATCACTGAGTTCTATATTAAAGAAAAGGGGAAGAAATATATTCCCCAGCTATATATACCTGGGGAATATATTTCTTTTTAGCAGCACTGTTACACTCTTATCGTCTTGAATTAAACCATTAAGCATAAATAGTTTATGCTTCCAGAACAGTACAAACCATGATCACATGATCCCCGGACACTGCAACTGTCAAGAGTCTGAATTTTGATCATATGACCGTGTGGATGCCTGTAAAGGTCATAAGTCACTTTTTTCAGTGCCGCTGCAATTTTGAACAGTCACCAAATGAACTGTTGTAAGTTGAGGACTACCTGCATGTGTTTTCTTGAAAAGATATGCAACCTGAAGTTTTCTAGATATTCCAGATAGCAACTCTCAAAATTGGTTAACATCTGACAGAAATTGAAGTCCATAATGCTTGTTTATTTAAAATTAAAACCCACCAAATAAAGTATAACTTATTTCCTAGAAAGAGTTCACAAACTGATAAAGTGGTTTCCCTTCTTCTCTATCTACTTTATATATCAATAGGACAATGAAGGGGTATTCTAAGCTAATACTACTGTGGAAAAATTTAGCTAGAGCTCAAAGAAAAAAAATTAAAGGACAAAAGTGCATCTAAACAAACAATTGGTAACAAGGAATTAAGATGATTAATTGTTACCAGGCAATGAACTATTAAAGAGGAAAATAACATATAGAAAAATGACTAGATGAATATTTCCATGAGCCACATGCAGTATGTATATTGTTTTACAATTTCTCTCATTAAGCTATATGGAAACTTTTATAATTTTCATATTATGTTATGTTATACGATTGCACTGCATTGCATTGCATTGTTTGTTGTGTATAGAACTTGGTATACTCCAAATACCTTAAACTGATTGGCCGAGAAGGCCATTCTCAGATTGGTTACTTGGGAGCCATTCCGATTGGCCCACCGGATGGCGGGAACACTTGAACAACTGTCATTGGCCACAAGCCGTGAGCAAGCTTCTATAAGAAGGGCTGCCACAGCTTGGGCAAATGTTCCATTACCAGTTACTTTACTGTTAAATAAAAGAGCTGTTTGTTGGAACCCGGTCTCATGCACCTTATTTCCAACACTGGCGACGAGGATGGGATCATTGTAGAAGAGCGAGACTGAAGCACGCGGCAACCAGAACTGAGCGATAGAGATGGCCGGTAACAATGCGCCGCCTGCACTGTTCAACCCAGCCGAAGAAGATTGGGAGTCGTACATTGATCACTTTCTGATGTTTTTAGAAAGCAATGAGCTGCAGGAGATAACTGACCAGAGGAAGAGGGCTGTATTCCTCACACACTGTGGACCAGCCGTTTTTAAAATGGCAAAGGCACTAGCCAAACCGAGAGACATTAAGCAAATGGCTTGGCCTGAGCTGAACAGAATGCTCCGAGCACATTATGTGCCTGTGATCTCCAAACTGATCAAAAGACACGAGTTTTACAAAAGAGACCAGAGAAGTCAGAGATTTTGTAGCAGCCCTAAGACACATCGGAGGAGCCTGCAAGTTCCAGAACATGGATGAGGCCATGAGGGACCACGTGGTCCTCTGATTGATGGACGCTACACTCCAAAGCAAGCTGCTAAACAGACCAAATATCACAGTGGCCGAGGCCGTCGCAGAAGCCACCGCTGCCGAAGCAGTCAAGAAATCTGCAGCCACTATGTGCCAGATGAACTCAATTCCAGATCCGCCGAATCAACCAAAGAAAAGAAGGCGGAGGGAAGCAAGAAACAACCCACAGCGACTGCCCAGCCAACTTGATCGAGAAGCCCTCGCAATCATAGCCGGCGACAAAAGATTCCACGAGTACCTTAATGGTAGGACTTTTTCAATCATTACTGACCACAAACCCCTGCTAAGGATCCTAGTGGGAAACAAACCAACCCCAAACATTCTATCACCAAGAATGACGAGGTGGTCTGAATTCCTCGCTGCATACAATTACAAGCTCATCCATCGCCCAGGAAAGACCATCACCCATGCAGACGCCTTGAGCCGTTCCCCACTGCCCATCACGGAAGACGACCCAGCTTCCACCGTCTCCACTCTCCAAATCAAGTCTTGGCCGAATCTGCCACTAACCGCAGCAGACGTCGCTAAAGCTACTGTGAAAGACCTGCTGACAGCTCGCATTCTGCATTGGGTCAGTAAGGGCTGGCCAAATGAAAACAAAAGCGAGACTTTTAAGCCTTCATACCCGACAGACTGAACTGTCCATTGAAAAAGGCTGTATATTGTGGGGGAACAGGGTGGTAATCCCAGAAAAATTACAGGAAGAAGTGTTGTGCATAGTTAAGATGAAAGCCTTGGCCAGGAGTTACATCTGGTGGCCAGGGCTGGACAAGGATATTGAACGTTGGGTGGCCACATGCCATGATTGCCAAAAATCAAGGCCTACACCCCCACTGGCACCAGTCATGGAATGGGAAACTCCCAGAGGCCCAGGGTCGAGACTGCATATTGACTTTGCTGGGCCTACAAAAGGGAACACCTATTTGGTAATCGTGGATGCCTACTCAAACTGGTTGGAAGTGATACTTATGGTATCCACTACCACCGAGGCAGTCATGAAACAGTTAAACAAACTTTTTGCCATGCATGGACTGCCTGACATTATAGTCTCGGACAATGGGCCCCAGTCCACCGCTCTGGTGTTTGAGCAGTACCTGGCTGCACAGGGCATCCGACATTCCCTGACAGCGCTGGCTCATCCGGCTTAAAATGGACGGGCTGAACGCATGGTTTGTTATACTAAGAAGGGTCTAGAAAAAATGGACACGGGAGACGTGCAAGATAAACTTAACAGATTGTTAACCATGCAACATATCACCCCTAGCACAAGCACTAACAAGAGCCCAGCAGAACTCCTCATGGGTCGGAAATTGCGCTCCTACCTCGATTGACTGCAACCCACCTATACCTGGGACAAACCCCTTACTCCTCCAGTAGATATTGCTCATTTGAAATGGGCGATCAGGTTTATGCTAAAAACCTTACCAGGGACCCGTTATGGCTCCCAGCCACAATTACCCAAATCACAGGCTCCCGGTCTTACCGACTTGTGTTGGACGACGGAAGAGCATGGAAGCGGCACATCGACCAGCTTCGCTCTCGAACACTAGAACGCAACACCACACCAGCGCCGAAAATAAATGAACCAAAAACAACAGAGGAGGGAGGGGAAAACACAAAATAATAAAAAAGGGAGAGACGAACCTCCAATAACACGACAACAATCACTACACAAAGAAACCCAAATAAAACAAAAAGAGCACTCACAATTAGATGATCTCCAGAGAAGAAGTCCGGGAGGAGGAGAACGAGGCGAAGCCTTCCTAGAAGGAGACAGCCAGGCCAGCCCGGCCAGCCCGGACAAACCAGGAGGGATCAGCGAAGCCACCTCAACCAGCCCAAGAAACTCAGGCGGGAGTGGCAAGGCTGACTCACCCTTCCAGGAGGTTCCATGAAGAAGACGTAGAGAGAAAGCGATCCCGTCCGAGCCGCTTGAGGACCACGCTGAGACTGAGCTGCACAGGTCAACCAGGACTCAAAAAAGTCCCACCTACCTGCGTGACTATGTGACACATGTTGGACGAAACCAAGGGGGGAAGGGTGTTGTGTATAGAACTTGGGAGACTCCAAATACCTTAAACTGATTGGCCGAGAAGGCCGTTCTTGGACTGGTTACTTGGGAGCCATTCCGATTGGCCCGCCGTATGGCAGGAACACTTGAACTACTGTCATTGGCCACAAGCCGCAAGCAAGAAGGGCTGCCATGGCTTGGGCAAATATTCCGTTACCAATTGCTTTACTGTTTAATAAAAGAGCTGTTTGTTGGAACCCGGTTTCGCGCACCTTATTTCCAAATGGAACATTGTTTGTGTATGTGTGTGTGTGTGTAATTACATTACATTATTTTTGCATATATTAAGAGGAAAAATATAATTTAGTCTATACACTATTCATTTAGTCTAGCATCAGGATCATTCCATTGATTGGTTTGATAAATTTCCCCGAAGAACTTTGTATTTCTACCGTCAAGTATATGCCCTGGGATTTGAAATCAATAAAACTGTCTACGTACCACAAAGGAATATACATTTTATAAATAGTTATTTTCTGCTGACTGATTTATGAATGTAGCAGGAAATGTTCAAATAGTGTACTATGTATATCTGCTCCAAGCTAAAGAAGTTCTGACCTTCAGTTTGGGATGGTCTCCATTATATTTGTAGGTATCTGAAGTTATAATTGGAAGGAAGCTATTTTCAGCCTCTGGCCTCCACTACAATCGTATTGGCAAAGATATTCTAGGTGATTACCAAGAAATTCAGTGAACATCATTTATAATCTGTCTTTATGGTTGAAATTCATAGCAGTTACCAGATTGAGCATGAAATTGTGTAACTTAAAATATTATGGTTTGTTTTAACTATTTTAACTCCTTTTCTGGTCAAAAATTGTACATATGCCTCTGTTGTATATCTAATCAAGATATGGACTATTTTACTAAGTTCATAGATGCAGTTTTATATTTTCATATTGGCAACTGATGAAGCAGAATATGAATAATAATGTCAGAATTAGGGAGAATTCAGTCTTGTTCAAGTGCTACTATTTAAGAAGTGCATGGTACATGAAGGAAGTTTTTCTGTTTGCGTCATATGAATGCTTCATGGATCTGAATCAGGTGGATCTGAATTGTAAAACAGGCAAGAGGCAGAAAAATAAGTCATACAGAATACAAATGAAGTTTTAAGTATATATTATTCAATCTATAATTCAAAGGACACAGCTTTTACCCATCTCCAGGAGGAACAAGTGACAAAAAGGATCACAACTTCACACTATAAATTCTTCCCCTTATATACTTGCACACTGTTAAAATGTAAGTACAAAAGGCAAAGCTTCTTGTATTATTATGCTAGCTCAATCCCCATGCTTCACTATGAAACTACATGGCCAGGTTGAGTTTTTCGGGAGGAAAATAAGGGGAAAAAAATTCTGCCTCTGCCTACCAGCATCCATCGGTATTCATCTGGCTAGTGTCCTGTCAGTGTGTGAGAGAGTTGAGGGCTGCTTGGAAACTGAAACAGTATTTGCTGTGTAAGCAAGGAGACAGCAAGGAGCCTGCGTGTGGCTTAGCTCAACTGTTCTGTACTAAAGCTGCTTTCTGCTGTGAAACTAAAATTGAAACTGAAACTCTCTCCTCTCCTTGTGTTTTACATTTGGAACAGATTTCTTTTCAAGTGGGGAGGGGGGAGTAGACCTCCTTAACATCAGACCATGTTAATAACAATACACGAAATACTAATTCTCTGATGATCATTTCAAAAAATCCTTGCTTAGTGAGCACCTAGAAGCCAAGAGGAACATACATGCCAAATTTCACATTTGCAGGCTTTACAGTTCTGGAGATTTTGTGATGTGTGAGTGGTATTACACACACACACACACACACACCAATATGCTTCCCATTGTTTTGGTTTCATTGTGATTAGGAATGGAATTTTATGGACACAACAAATTGGAAATGAATGCAGCCTTTTTTTTTGTTCCCATTTTAAAGTTTATATGAGTTTCATTTATCAGGTTGACTTTCAATTGTGTCAGCTGAGTTAATGGCAGAGTTGTTAGCTTTGGTCTGAATTAAGAAAATACAAATTGAAAAAGTGCTAATATATTGTTTATGGTTGCCCATAATGCAAGAATGAGAAATAAGAATGACCATAGATTGGAGTTTTTCCCCCCTATTTACTACTGTTGTAACCAAGAACAAGTGGATATTTGGAGGAATGATTAAGTGGTTCTTGAAACTGTGGAGGGTGTTCTGGTTCTGGTTTCAATTATACACTCTCACACACAGTTGCTACAGATATTAGCAATTTACTCAAGGCTGATAAGATAACTGTAGACAAGAAATGCAACCCAAAACAATGTCTCTGAAAGAAGCTTGCCTGAATGATTTTGCTTTTAATAAGAATCTACAGGGCCTTGTTGGGTCTTTGGACGTTAAAAGATAATATTTCCAAAATTGGAACTGAACTATATGATATTTGTAGAGTACAACAAACAATCAGGCACATCCGCAGGGCTTCCGGGGGGCCTCAGCAAAGCAGACGCGGAACGGATACAGTGGATGCACAGCAGACGCCAAGCAGATGAAGCGGATGCAGAGCGGAAGCGTAGCAGATGCACAGCGGAAGCCTAACGGATGCCTAGCATTAATTGCGCATGCGGGGAGGATGCATTGCGTAAGCCCCGCGGATATAAGGGAAGCAGCTCGGAAGCAGGTCACCATTCAGAGGAAAGACCTGCTGCCGGATGGATTGACAGCCTTGCCTGCCCTGCCTGCATGCCTGCCTGCAAGCCTTGCTGCCAGCCTCCCTGCCAGCCTCGCTGGCTGCCTTGCTGGCTGCCTGCCTGCCAGCCTTGCTGCCAGGCAGTCTGCCTGCCAACCTTGCTACCTGCCTTCCTGCCAGCCTTGGTTCATGTCTGCCTGCCAGCCTTGCTGCCTGCCTGCCTGCCAGCCTTCCTGCCAGCCTTCCTGCCAGCCTTCCTGCCAGCCTTGATGCCTGCCTGCCTGCCAACCTGCCTGCCTGCCAGCCTTCCTGCCAGCCTTGGTGCCTGCCTTCCTGCCAGCCTTGGTGCCTGCCTGCCTGCTAGCCTTGGTGGCTACCTGCCTGCCAGCCTTCCTGCCAGCCTTGGTGCCTGCCTCCCTGCCAGCCTTCCTTATAGCTTGTTGTTAATAAAGTCTATTTTTGATTCACACACTTGCTTCATTTCTTTTTTTTAATAAAGTCTTGGTGGAAACTTTTAGAAATGGTTTAAGCCTTTGCATGCTTATGGGATGGGTTAAGATAGCAGTGGGATGGGTTGAGATAGCAGTGGGATGGACAGGGATACGTTTGTGATGGGTAATAGCTGTGGGATAGATAAACCTCCAGTGCAAGCATAGTGGGACGGGATGGTCCACCCTCCCAGGTGCCACACCTATGGCCCTTTATTATCAATAACAATGTAATCAATCATCCACACATGTCAACATAAACACAACTCTTTATTAAATGCCCTGTTCATTGTAGGCCCACCCAACATACATGGCCCAATCTCATCCATGTGATGAGACAGGCTGAAGGAAGCATCCATTAAGCATCTATCATCCTGTCTTGCCACTCCACCGCTCCAGCTGGGGAATTGCACCAGTGTTTCAGGAGGTTGCGCTGCTTCTTCCCTTCATGTGAGGCTCTGTTGGGGCCTTGCACATCCTCAGTGTCTATCAGGTTTTGCCCTTGCCTCCATTCCCCAGGCTCCATGTCCCCGTTGCCTTGTTGGAGGTCCACGAGCCTGTTCTGCAAGACTGGGTAGCGGGTGCGCATGAGATTGTGCAGGATGCAGCAAGCTTCCATGATCCTCCTCACGGTCTCTGGGCGATGCTGCATGGTGGTGAGAAGTACCTGGAACCTGTTGGCCAGGATGCCAAAGGCGTTCTCCACCACCCGCCTTGCCCTGGACAGCCTGTAGTTGAAGATCCTCTCTTCACGGGTGAGGCATCTGGAGGTGTAGGGCTTCATGAGGTAGGTTGTGAGGGAGAAGGCGTAATCCCCCACACTGAAGTAGGGCACATCTTGCGTGTCGATGGGCAGGGGGTCTGGATCTGGGAAGCCCACCATGAGGTTGCGTTCCAGCCCCTCCTTGAGGTGACTGGCGTTGTATACCTGGGCATCTGAAGATGAGCTGTTGCCTGAAGCATCGATGTACATGAACTTGTTGTCAGCATCGACCATGGCGAAGAGGATGATGCTGAAGAAGCCCTTGTAGTTGTGATAAGTGGACCCTGAGTTGGCTGGAGCTTTGCAGGCCACGTGCTTGCCATCTATGGCTCCAACAGTGTGGGGGAAGTTCCACCTCTGATACCACTACCGTGCAACTTTCTTCCAGCCTTCTTCAGTGGAGGGGCACTGGAATAGCTCCTCCATGTATTATTCGATGATGGCCTGCACCACTTCTCTGACCACAATGCTGATGGTGTTGTGTGGCACCCTCCAGGCGGACTGCATGCTCCTGTAGGCAGTCCCTGAGGCCAGGTGGCGCAGAGTGAGTGTCAACTTGAGCCCAGGTTCCAGGCTGGGCCGGAAGCTGGTGTTTGCCTTGGTCAACCTGGGTGTCAAGCGCTGCACAACTTTGTCAAACATGGCTGGAAGCATCCTCATGAAATTCTGGAATGCCCGAGTGTCTTTGTTCCTGAGCTCCACCATCAGCTTCTTGTACAGTCCGTACTCTGCTCTTCTCCCGATCCATCTTCGTACCCAGACGCTTCTTGGCCGCCTCTTTTTCTTTCCGTAGTAGAGTTCACAGAGCCTGTAGATGGCTTTGCACTGTTGCAGAAGGATGGTGGCTGCCAAAAGGACTGTGTTACGATCCACAGTGGACATGACTGGATGTTGTGGAAGAGCAAGAGTCAGATGAAGGATGCAGAGGTCTGCAGCACGGCTGCTGGTCTGAAAGTGAGATCCAGATGTGTTGCTCCCCCTTTTTATAGGCAGTATCGGTGTCCCTTTGCATCCTCTAGGCATCCTCTAGGCATCCTGTAGACATCCTTAATATCCGAGATAGGTCCCCTCTGCGGACGTTTTTTCTGTTTGACATGCTTTGTTTCCGTGCTGCATCCACTGGGCATCCGTTCTGCATCCATTCCGTGTCTGTTCCGCTTCCTCCCTGCGTCCGAGCGGAAGCGAATTGCGCAGATGCACAGCGGATGCCTAGTGGATGTAGCGGATGCATTACGGATGAGTAATGGATGCGTAACGGATGCGTAGCGGATGCAGAATGGACGAATTGGATACATTTTCCGTGCAAAAGTTTTGGGCAGCTCAAAACTTTTTGAGCGGATGAAACGTCAATAAACGGATGCTGGGCGGATAGAGAGGAAGCAAAACGGAGGCAGTGAGTACATCGCGTTAACCAACGGATGGCAAGCTTTTTTGTCCATTTTACTTCCTCTTTGCATCTGTGCAGTGATGCAGTGTGCAGTGTGACATGGGCTTTAGGAAGGATTCAAACAAAATGTCTAAGAAGTATCTTCCAGGTCATCAGCTGTTTTTCAGATGCAGTACTTTGACAGGAAAGTAGTAAAGGGAAGGAAGCAGTAAAGAGAGGAAGGAATAAAATTGAATTTAATCTTTATACTGGTTGAAACTACACCACAACTCTAGAATACTGACCTATCTAATACCTTATATTAGCAGACAACTAAAAATCTTCCTGGCAAACAGCAATCCAAAAGATTACACCATCTTCGGTCTGATCTAAGTATGTATAAGTATATATAAAATCATACATTGCAATGACTTAGCCGTCAATGAATACATCAGCTTCAACCATAACAACACAAGAGCGCACAATAGATACAAACTCAAGGTTAACAGCACCAAATTTGATTGCAGGAAATACGAGTTCAGCAACAAAGTGGCCAATGTGTGGAATACTCTTCCTGACTCTGTGGTTTCTTCCCCAAACCCCAAAAACTTTAACCTTGGACTGTCTACTATTGACCTCACCCCTTTCCTAAGAGGTCTGTAGGGGGCGTGCATAAGCGCACCAACGTGTCTACCATCCCTGTCCTATTGTTTCTTTTATTTTTCTGATATGTACCCATTTCATATATTCATAACTATGTATATCCTTATACCTATTATTTTGTAAGCGATTGACAAATAAAAATAAATAAATAAATAAAATAAAAATAAATAAGAAACTGAGTTTCTGTATTTATAAAACAGGAACCAATTTTAGGGGAATTTTATCTTTAAGGCCCTGTCACACTGGCCGACGGATGCAAAACATTTGTAAAAAGGACACAGCGGACGAGAAAAATGTTCCATCTGTTGTTATCCACTCTCAAAAATGCCCCGAATTTGCATAACCAGAGCAGACAACACGGAAAGGAATGGATGGGGGGAGGACGTAGGGTGGATGGAAAGCGGATGCTCCACGGAAGCCTAGTGGATGGAAGAGGATGGAAGCGGATGGGACATCCGCAAGGCTTCCGGGGGAGCTCAGCAAAGCGGATGAGGAACGGAAAGAGCAGATGCAGAGCGGACGCCGAGCGGATGAAGCAGATGCAGAGCGGAAGCCTAGCGGAAGCCTAGTGGATGCCTAGCGGATGCCTAGCGTTCACTGCACATGTGGGGAGGATGCATTGCGTCAGTCCTGTGGATATAAAGGGAAGCAGCTCCCAAGCAGGTCACCATTCAGAGGAAAGAATTGCTTCCAGACACAGCTTGCCAGCCAGCCAGCCAGCCAGCCAGCCAGCCAGCCAGCCAGCCAGCCAGC
>BLBF01000022.1:557458-569130 GCA_015471245.1 Laticauda colubrina | reverse complement strand
AGCCAGCCAGCCAGCCAGCCAGCCAGCCAGCCAGCCAGCCAGCCAGCAACCCATCTACCATGGGGAAGAAACGGAAGCCTCTGCCATCTGCTGCCAGTCCTGGCAAGAGGGACAGCGCCACCCTCCCACCCCCTGGCCCTGACTCTGATTCTGCTGGGGCTTCTGCTGCCTGGGCTCGATCTTCTGGTGTTGGGGCTTCTGCTGATGCTGCTTCTGGAGGTGGTGCTTTTGCTGTTGCTTACTCTGCTGATGCTGCTTCTGGTGGTGGTGCTTCTTCTGGTGCTTACTCTGCTGGCGCTGCTCCTGGTGCTGGTGCTTCTGCTGGTGCTTACTCTGCTGGCGCTGCTCCTCGTCCTGCTGGTCCTGCTGGTGCTTACTCTACTGGCGCTGCTCCTCGTCCTGCTGGTCCTGGTGCTCCTGGTCCTGCTCGTGCTCCTGGTCCTCCTGGTGGTCCTGATACTGCTGGTGGTCCTGGTCCTGCTCCTGGTGCTGCTGGTGCTGCTGGTGTTGCTGGTGTTGCTGGTCCTGCTTTTGCTGCTACTGTTGTTGCTGCTGCTGCTGCTGGTGGTGGTGTGGAGGAGCAGCCCCTACAACCTCGAAGCCCCTCTGATGAGGGCCCATATGGCCCTGCCAAAGGGAGGAAGAGGCAGACACGTGAACGGGAGAGGAGGCAATAAAACATAGAAGAGGAACATGAGGAGGAGGTGCTGGAGTGGCTGAGGGAGAATGAGTATCTATGGCGGAAGGGACACAGGCTCTATCAAGACACAAAAAGGAAGCAGGCTGCTTGGAGAGAGAAGGTGGAGAGCCTGGGCTACACTTCAGAGGTGCTCCTCGGCTGGTGGAAGCACATGCACACCTGGTACGGGAAGCTGCACCTCAAGAAATCTGGCCAGGCCGCGGTCAAGCTGACGGACAGAGAGACCTATGTCATGGCCAAGTGCAGCTTCTTGGAGGGTGAGATCCGCCACCGAGGAGCAGCCCCTCTCACAACCCTCTCTTTCAGGCAGTCTGCTGAGAGCCAGTCCTCTTCTGGCAAAGAGTCAGCTCCTGTGTCCAGGCAGGTATCTGTGGAGTGTGCCACGATGGAGAACCCCCCGATAGCTGTACTATCCGTGGTGGAGCACGTGGAGGACTCCCTGACGCAGTGGGAGAAAGGAGACGGCACTTCCACCACAGCCCAACCCGCATCCACCCCCAGCTCCACCTCCACAGAAAGGGAGAGAGGCAGACCGGAGGGGCAGAGCCACACTGTCCTGCTGGAGATAAGAGACACCATCAGGAGCAGCATAGATCTCCTCTCTCAGCTGGTACACACCGACGCCCCATCCTCCAACCTCAAGCCCTTCATCACCTATGTCAACCAGACCCTCATGAACATGTCGGAACCCCAGTACCAGGTGGTGAAGGACAGGATCACTGATCTTCTTCACAACCCTCCAGACCAAGCTGAACCTGCTCCCACCCAGTCCAGCCCTGTTCCTCCACCCCAGGGATGTCACTGCCCATCCAAGGCTTTCCCTAGGCCCTACCCTACCAGGGCTACGGCTACCAGGAGGTCCAGCAGCACAGGCAGCCCTTCCCAGTCCTGGCACAGGTACATCGGATGCCACCGGTGCCACCGGTGCCACCGATGCCAGCCACGCCACCGATGCCAGCCACGCCACAGATGCCACCCACACCACTGATGCCACCGACACCAGTCCTCACCCAGCTGAAGACCAGACAGCCCCACTACACTGCTTCTTCCTCCACTCCACAGCCAAGCCCGGCCTTAGTACATCTGTCATTGGTATTGGGGCTGACACCCCATGTCATGGAGGAAGGGGCTCTCAACATCACGGGGCTGAGCCAGCTGTCTGAGAGCTTCCTCAACACACCGTCCCCTGTTGTCCTCTCAGGGCCAGGCACCCCAGTGGCACTTCAGATCAGCACTCCAGCAGCAGCCACCTCCACAGCACCTGGACCCTTCACCCCTGAGACTGGACACGCCTCCGAGTGAGGATGGCTACCTGTTGACTTTATTTTTGCTTTGGACACTTGACTTGGGTCATTTTTCTTTTACAGCTTGTTATTAACAAAGATTATCTTTGATTCACACACTTGCTTCATTTATTTTATTCAATAACGTCTTGGTGGAAACTTTTAGAAATGTTTCAAGCCTTTGCATGCTTGTGGGATGGGTAAGGATAGCAGTGGGATGGGCAGGGATACCTTTGGGATGGGTAATAGTTGTGGGATAGATAAACCTCCAGTGCAAGCATAGTGGGACTGTATGGTCCACCCTCCCAGGTGCCACACCTATGGCCCTTTATTATCAATAATAATGTAATCATTCATCAACACATGTCAACATAAACACAACTCTTTATTAAATGCCCTGTTCATTGTAGGCCCACCCAACATACATGGCCCAATCTCATCCATGTGATGAGACAGGCTGAAGGAAGCATCCATTAATCATCTATCATCCTGTCTTGCCACTCCACTGCTCCAGCTGGGGAGTTGCACCAGTGTCTCAGGAGGTTGCGCTGCTTCTTCCCTTCACATGAAGCTCTGTTGGGGCCTTGCACATCCTTCATGTCTATCAGGTTTCGCCCTTGCCTCCATTCCCCAGGCTCCATGTCCCCATTGCCTTGTTGGAGGTTCATGAGCCTGTTCTGCAACACTGGGTAGAGGGTGTGCATGAGATTGTGAAGGATGCAGCAAGCTTCCACAATGTTCCTCACGGTCTGTGGGCGATGCTGCATGGTGGTGAGAAATACCTGGAACCTGTTGGCCAGGATGCCAAAGGCGTTCTCCACCACCCGCGTTGCCCTGGACAGCCTGTAGTTGAAGATCCTCTCTTCACGGGTGAGGTATTTGGAGGTGTAGGGCTTCATGAGGTAGGTTGTGAGGGAGAAGGCGTCATCCCCCACGATGATCTAGGGCACATCTTGCGTGTCGTTCGGCAGGGGGTCTGGATCTGGGAAGCCCATGATGAGGTTGTGTTCCAGCCCCTCCTTGAGGTCACTGGCGTTGTATACCTGGGCAACTGAAGCTGACCCATTGCCTGAAGCATCGATGTACATGAACTTGTAGTCAGCATCGACCATGGCGAAAAGGACAATGCTGAAGAAGCCCTTGTAGTTGAAATAAGTGGACCCCGACTTGGCTGGAGATTTGCAGGCCACGTGTTTGCCATCTATGGCTCCAACAGTGTGGGGGAAGTTCCACCTTTGATACCACTGCTCTGCAACTTTCTTCCAGCCTTCTTCAGTGGAGGGGCACTGGAGGAGCTCCTCCATGTATTATTCGATGATGGCCTGCACCACTTCTCTGACCACAATGCTGATGGTGTTGTGTGGCACCCTCCAGCCATACTGCATGCTCCTGTAGGTGGTCCCTGAGGCCAGGTGGCGCAGAGTCAGTGCCACCTTGAGCCCAGGGTCCAGGCTGAGCCGGAAGTTGGTGTTTGCCTTGGTCAACCTGGGTCTCAGCCTCTCCACAACTTCATCAAACATGGCTGGAGGAATCCTCATGAAGTTCTGGAATGCCCGAGTGTCTTCGTTCCTGAGCTCCACTGTCAGCTTGTTGTACAGTCTGTACTCCGCTCTTCTCCCGATCCATCTTTGGACCCAAACACTTCTGGACGCCTCCTTTTCTTCCCATAGAACAGTTGAAAGAGCCAGTAGATGGCTTCGCACTGTTGTAGAACGATGGTGGCTACCAAAAGGAGTGTGTTACGATCCATGGTGGACATCAATGGATGCTGTGGAAGAGCAAGAGCCAGATGAAGGCTGCAGAGGTCTGCACAGCAGGGATGCTGGACTGAAAGTGAGATCCAGGTGAGTTCCTTCCCCTTTTTATAGACAATATAGGTTTCTACTATGTGTCCTTTTTCATTCTCTAGGCATCCTCTAGACATCATTAATATCCGAGATAGGTCCCCTCTGTGAACGTTTTTTCTGTTTTAAATGCTTTGTATGCGAGCTGCATCTGCTTTCATCCTTTGTCCGTCCGTGCTACTAACGCTTTGTGTCCGTTCCGCATCCGTTTCATTTCCTCCCTGTGTCCGCGGATTTGAGTTGTGCGGATTCGCAGCGGATGCCTAGTGGATATAGCGGATGTGTAATGGATGACAACGGATGTAGAACGGATGTTCCCCGTCTGCATTGCGGATGCAGAATGGACGCGTTTGGTACATTTTCCGCTCAAAAAGTTTTGAGCAGGTGAAAACTTTTTGAGCGGATGGAACCTCAGTCGACAGATGCTGGACGGATAGAGAGGTTGAAAAACAGAGGCAGTGAGTACAGAACGGATGAATTGCGTTAACCAATGGATGGCAAGTGTTTCTCTCCGTTTTACATCCTCTTTCCATCCGTTGGTGCAGTGTGACATGGGCTTTAGTTTGATTCAATTTTTCCCCAAAGCTCTGCTGGAAGAGAAATATAAGGAAGCCCAATACTGCCTGTGATATGAATACCCTAGAAATCAGATCTCATGTTCTTTTGTTGCCAGTTCCACAGAGACATTCACTATGGATAGATTATCTCTTGTTTATTTAAATTTCCAGTTCACCATGGCAACTTTTATCTGCAGCATTTGTTAAATAATAATGATTTTTTTCTCTAAAGTAGCAACATTCTGTTATATGTAAGCTTTACCATAAATGGTTGCTAATAGTTCTTGTTGTTAAGGGATAGTTTTGTGTTATTTGATTGTATTTTTATTGTTCAATGCCCAAAATAAAGTTGTGTCTGAGTAATAATTAAAATTTCTATACTAGGCACCTCTCTCCAGATGACAAAGAAAACTTCCTACCTTTAGCTCCCTAGGAATACTATATACAGGTCTCCTGACAGTGCAGAACAGGATTTCATGAAGGTTACATCTTATCTTACCACTGTCACTTTTTACACTTAGCCCTTCCATCCAAGGGAGAGAAATCTTTGCTGCTTTTTCTGCAAAGACATAAGTTTGTAGATATTGTTGGATGTCTGTAAACTGGTATCAACCAGTTCTTGAAGAGTCAGAAGAGTTGTGAAAAAAATTGAAGAATAACAAAATTGTGTAGGTTTCATGGAAGAACTGTATTTCATCAGGAAGAGAACAGGCAGTTGTATTTGTTAGCATTCTTGTCTGTCAATCTAGAATAAACCCAGCTACCTGAGTAAATCTGACTTATCTAAAGCATGTACATTTTCGTTTGCTTCTGGGCCTGACTACACACATTTTTACTTTGCTTCTGTGCCTAATTACACACACAAACATGGCTATGTGCTTTTTTTTCCTCCTGGTTGATGGCAAGTTAAGTGAGGTACAGCTGAGCTCTGTGTGACTAATAATGAAATTGAAAGCCGTAACAGTGAATTAAGAACACAACTAAACATATAATGAAATATCATTAAAACCACATCAATAAAACTTATTGTATCAGACCAATTAAAATTCTAGAGGCCTGCCTAAATAAACTCAAACAATTACCAGTACATGGATATGCATGATGTTTTTACTAATGTTAACCTAAAAGCAGAGAAAGAAAAGGATTGGAAAGTAAGTGCTTGACAAATAAGGAGCAGAAGAAAGCATTAAAAATAGCATTTCAACAGTTGCTTAGACATTGGAAGGAAATAACTAGGTTAGAAAAGGGGGAGGAGAATTAGTGAATATTATGAAGGAATTTTTTTAAAAAAAAATCCATATATGGTTATATTCCATATACTCTTATCAAACCAACACTTCTCATGATTTGGCAAAGTCATATAAAGCTATTCAGATGAATTATGTTTTATAGAAATAATTACAAATTTAAGTAGGATTTCAACACAACAAAGATTTGTATGACAGCATTGAAATGACTACAGTGCCTTCAACATTGTTATGCAGGGGTGGGCGGCTACAAACCCGGACAGACCTGTAGATAATGTTATGGCCAGTTCAGCAAACTGCCAAATCCCAGCCCTGGCCGGCCCCGTCTGCCCCTCCCCACAGTCTCCACACGGGCCATTTTGGATGCGAGGTAAGTGCAGGCCCCATCCAGAGGCTCAGGGTGGGGGAAAATGGGTCTCCCAGATGCTCTGAAAGGCTGGAAATGGGCCCATTTCCAGCTTCTGGAGGGCCTCCAGAGCTCTGAAGAGGCTATTTTTGCCCTCCTAGTTGCTCGAGGAAAGCTTCCAGAGCCCAGGGAGGGTGAAAACGCTCCCCTTCCACCGGGATGCAGGAGGCAAACTAGGCCACACCCATCAAGTTACCGGTTGCTGAAATTTTTGAAGCCTACCCTTCTTGTTATGGAACTGTAGTCACAAAAATTGAATTTTCATCACGCAAGACCTTTGATTTCCCAAACTATTTTAAACTGCTTATCTGACTATCATTTCTATTATCCTCAGAATGAGTAAATCATATTTAAGATATGAATGAGTCCCTGTTAAGCCTCAAAAAAGGACATTAATTAAATGAAATCAGTCTTTGTACTAGAAGGAAGTGGAAGACTTTTGTCAGTGAAAATCAATAGACCAATACTAGTCTCCTACTCTGTAATTAAACTCCATGTCCTCTTTAGATCTTAAGTTAGTGAACTTAATCCTTGTAGGAATAAAAAAAAAAAGATCAAAGGTATAATTTTTGAACAAGACAACTCTAGAGAGCTCTTGTGACACAATCTTCAGAATTTTCATCTTGGTACTTCCATTACAAGAAATATAGAAGCCTCTTGTCAACATTGCCACATGTCATTGAGGAAGCTTTTACAGGCCCTGCTCACTGCACATCTTGAAGGGAAATTTTATAAATATCCAGTGCTTCAGTGAAACAGCGGCTCTGGCTTTGCAGTGTTGATTAAATGGATGACATCATCCATTACATCACCCACTCTCCTATCTATTATGAAATAAGGGAGAAATACTGATCATAAATAGACTTTGTTTTGTTCGGAAAACACACGAGGTAGACCGGGTTCCAACAACAAATACTTTATTCTTCAACTAGTTAGTAAATAGGAACACTTGGCTGAAGCTGAGGCCAGCCTTTTATACAGGCTGGCTTGCCTGCTTGCAGCCAATGGCAGTTGTTTAGATTTGCCGCCTTTTAGCAGCTCTTTGGATTGGTTCCTAGTGAACCAATCCAATGTTCATTTTATTGACCAATCAGGTTTGTAGATTTGGAGTCACCCACTTTACATATAGAACACCCCTCCCCTCTTAGTTCAGTCCTACGTGGTGACGTAGTCTCGCAGGTAGGCGGGGCTTTTCCGGACTCGACTTGACTTGCGCGGTTCATTCTTAGTGCAGACTTCGACCGGTTCGGATGGGGCTGCTGTGTCGTCCGTCCTTCTCCCTGGAACCGTCTGGAAGGGTGAGTCAGCCATTTTACCGCCACCTGAGTTTCTTAGGCTGACGGTTTTGCCGCTCCCTCCCGTTTCCTCTGGGCAGGTCGAGCTGGCTTGGCTGGCCCCTTCCGATGGGCTCTTCACGCAAGTCTCTCCAAACAGTGAGTCTTTTATTTGCTCTTTTTGTTCGTATGTTTCATTGGGTTTGGTTTTAAACAGTTCTTTATTTATTTCTCGCCTTTCCCCCCCCACCTTGGTTTGCAATTCGCCGGTTTTTTCGGTGAATGTTTGTAAGTCTGTGGTTCTCTCTATAATTCGAGATTGAAGCTGGTCTATGTGCCGCTTCCATTCCCTGCCATCGTCTAATTTTAATCGGTAGGATTTGGGGCCTGTAATTTGGATAATCTGTCCTGGTAGCCATACCGGGTCCCCGGTGAAGTTTTTAGCGTATACCAAATCGCCTATTTCGAATTGTCTGAACCGTGTAAAGGAGTCAGGGGGGTTTTCTGGGGTAAAATTTGGGTGTAACCTATCAAGGTGAGATCTTAATTTTCGCCCCATAAGTAATTCTGCTGGGGACTTATTGGTTATGGTACTGGGCGTTATGTGCTGGAGTGTGAGCAAACGGTTTACTTTCTGTTGGACATCTCCAGCGTCCATTCGTTCCAAACCTTCTTTAGTAAACCGGACCATTCTCTCAGCCCTGCCGTTCGCAGCCGGGTGAGCCGGCGCGGTTAGGGCATGTCTTATACCTAGGGAGGCCAGGTATTGCTCAAATGGTATGCTGGTTAGCTGTGGCCCGTTATCCGAGACAAGAACGTCCGGTATGCCATGGGTGGCAAAAAGGTTGTCCAGTTTCTTTATTACAGTTTCTGTTGTCGTTGATGGCATAACTTTTACTTCAAGCCAATTTGAATAGGCATCAACGACAATCAGAAAGGTATGCCCCTTGGTAGGACCCGCGAAATCAATGTGTATTCTTGACCAAGGTCCCCGAGGGGTTTCCCAGTCCTTAACGGGTGCTTTTGGTGGGGATGGTCTAATTGCCTGGCATTTGTGGCATGAGCTTATCCAATACTCTATGTCCTTATCAATACCCGGCCACCAAACATAACTTCTGGCAAGGCTTTTCATCTTAACCATTCCCGGGTGCCCTTCATGTAACAACTTAAGTACCCTGGGCTGTAATTTGGCAGGGATTACTACCCGATCACCCCACAACAAACACCCCTTTTGGATTGAAAGTTCAGTCTGTCTGGACCGGAAAGGTTTAAAGTTTTCAGTTTTTTGATTCTCCGGCACCAGCGATGACAACGCTACAAATCGAGACTTGCCCCGATCTACCTATATCAGCGTATGATGTCGCCAGAGCCACCGCGAAAGACTCATTGACTGCCCGCGTTCTTAGCTGGGTAGGTAAAGGCTGGCCGGAGAATCAAAAAACTGAAAACTTTAAACCTTTCCGGTCCAGACAGACCGGAAAGGTTTAAAGTTTTCAGTTTTTTGATTCTCCGGCCAGCCTTTACCTACCCAGCTAAGAACGCGGGCAGTCAATGAGTCTTTCGCGGTGGCTCTGGCGACATCATACGCTGATATAGGTAGATCGGGGCAAGTCTCGATTTGTAGCGTTGTCATCGCTGGTGCCGGGTCTTCATCGGTTGCTGGTAAGGGTGCTCTGCTCAAAGCGTCCGCATGGGAAATTTGTTTCCCTGGCCGATGTGTCAGAGTGTAGGAATAAGCTGCTAGGAACTCTGACCATCTCGTCATTCTTGGGGACAGTATATTAGGTGTTGGCTTGTTTCCTGCCAAAATCCCCATTAGCGGTTTGTGGTCCGTTATGATTTGAAAAGTCCGCCCATATAAGTATTCGTGGAAGCGTTTTACTCCAGCGACAATTGCTAGAGCTTCCCTGTCCAATTGGCTGTAATTCTGCTCGGTTTTTGATAGAGTCCTAGAGTAATATGCGACGGGTGCTTCTCTGCCATCAGGTAGTTGGTGGCTCAGGATGGCACCTACTCCATATGGTGAGGCGTCGCAGGTCACTGTTAATGGCAGAGTGTTGCTAAATTGGATGAGAACGTTTGTTGATGTTAGCAAGCTTTTAATATTTTGGAAGGCTTTTTTTTCTTTGTAACCCCAAGTCCAAGTTGCCTTTTTGTCTAGCAGACGGTGTAACGGTTCTGCTATAGTGGCTTTGTTTGGCAGGAACACGTTATAAAAATTAATTAATCCTAAGAATGCTTGTAGTTCGGTTTTATTTCTTGGTTCAGGAGCGTCTTTGATTGCTTTAACTTTTTTGTCTGTGGGGTGGATACCCTCTCCGTCTATTGAGTAGCCCAGGAATTCGACGCTGTTCTTAATTAAACAGCACTTTTCTCTTTTTACCTTGAGGCCAGATTCCCTAAACTTAGTTAATACTTCTTTGAGTCTGTTCCTTAATTGAGTTTCATCTCTGGCCGAGATTAGGACGTCATCAAAATAGGGAACGACTCCTTGTATGCCATTTAGAAGGCGTTCCATCAGACTCTGGAAGACGCCAGGGGCCACGCTTACTCCAAATTGGAGCCGGTGACATTTGAATGCGCCCTTATGGGTGACTATAGTCTGTGCTTCTGCTGTTTCTGGGTCCACTGGGAGTTGTTGATAGGCTTGTGCCAAGTCGAGTTTGGCGAAAACTTTGCCTTGTCCCAGGGAATGAAGCAAATGCTGGACTACTGGCACCGGGTATGCGCTTGGTTGTAATGCGTGGTTCAGGGTAGCCTTATAGTCACCACAGATTCTGATGGACCCGTCAGGTTTAATGGGTGTGACAATAGGTGTTTCCCACTTGGCATGGTCCACAGGTTCTAACACCCCTTGGGCTATTAATTTGTCCAGCTGTTCCTCTATTTTTGCCTTTAGTGCAAAAGGAACTCGCCTGGCTTTTATTCTTCGTGGGGCTATTTGGGGGTTTAGATTGAAAGAAATGGGATTTCCCCGATACTTGCCAAGTGAGCCGTCAAAAACGTCCTGGAATTCTCGGATGAGGTCGTCTTCCCAGCCGGTTGTAGTCACTCGATCGACCCCGGTCATCCCGATGCCCAATGGCGCGAACCATTCGATGCCCAGGAGGCTTGGTCTGTCTTGGTCGACTATGGTCAGCGGAAGCACCTTGATGTGATGTTTGTAGGCGACTCGGAATTGTCCCATGCCTACCACAGGGATTTGGTTTCCCTGATAGTCCTTGAGGGTTAGGTGCTGCTTCTTCAATTCTTTGGGTTTGATACCTGGGACTAGCTGTTTTATTGTGTCCCACGATACCATGGAGAGGAAGGACCCCGAGTCCACTTCCATCTTGCAGTGTTTTCCTTCGATTTTCACAATGACTTTAATTTTTTTTCCACTTTCCGTCTGAGCGCTCTGTATAATGACAGTTTGGTGTGTATTGGCTCGCTTCTCTTGTTGCCACTTTCTCTCGGCTCGTTTAGGCTCGGCTCGTGTTGGGGAATTTCTGCGTCTCGTCGGGCTGTAGTATTTTTTGTTCCTGCAGACCTTCTCGATGTGCCCTCGTTTTTTGCAATGCCGGCAGATGGCATCGAGAAATCTGCATTCGGCTCGGGGATGGTTTCCTCCACAGCCAGCGCATTCCCTCCAATTTCTCCTTTTGCGCTCTTTTTTGTTCGTGAGCAAACGGTGGACCTCGTCGTCCTCTTCGCTCGATTCAATTGTTTCGCCCGACTCTTCATAGTGGGTTGTGGTGGCAGGGTGCTTTCTGTCTTTGGTTGGTGTTTCTTCGCTGTGTGTGTTCATCTTTTTAATGGCTACGGCAGATTTTTTCGCGGCTTCAGCGGCTGTGGCTTCCGCGATGGCTTCGGTAACGGTGATGTTGGGCTTGTTGAGCAATTTACTCTGTGCAGTCGAGTCTCTCAGGCCCAGCACCACGCGATCCCTCATTGCCTCGTCTATGTTCAAAAATTCACACTCACCCCTTATTTGTCTGAGGGCAGCGATGAAATCGGCGACGGTCTCTCCCTCTCTCTGGTCTCTGCGGTAAAATTCGTGTCGCTTTATTAAGTTAGACACCATCGGAGTGTAGTGTGCTTTGAGGAGTCTTTGCAATTCTGTCCACGTTAGTTGTTTGACGTCCCGGGGCTTCGCAAGGGCCTTTGCCATCTTAAAAACTGTTGGCCCGCAGTGCGTCAGGAACACAGCTCTCTTGCGTTGCTCTGAAATGCCTTCCATTTCATTGCTCTCCAAATACATTTGGAAGCGATCAGCATAGGAATCCCAATCCTCTTCGTTGGGATTGAAGGGTGCGGGCGGTGCGTTGTTTCCAGACATCTTGGTTGTAATCTGGACTTCTTATCACCGCGTGCAGGTTTTT
>BLBF01000022.1:530487-552458 GCA_015471245.1 Laticauda colubrina | reverse complement strand
CCAATCAGGTTTGTAGATTTGGAGTCACCCACTTTACATATAGAACAGACTTAAAGGGCTGGGTATCCCCAAAAATTGTATTACCATTTTGCAGATGTGATTACAGCTGTTAGTAGCCAGATTGCTACCTTTGTCATGCTTTCTTTTAAACTTAGAAAGGAACATTATACTCCTAATTTCAATATTAGCTATATTAAGTTAGATGCCCAGCGTGCCTTTTTTATTGTTGTTGTTTTCTGTTCTCTCTTTTCCCTTTTCTCCTTTAATTCTATGTAATGTTAATAGGGGAGTCACAACAATGAGTACTGAATGAGTACTATTGAAATAAGTTATCTTAAGATTATGAAATCTCACATAATCTTTATAGATCACCTAAAATAGTCAGGATTGTTGGGTAAGCAGCAAGTGAAAAAGGGCCTATGTTAATAATTACACATGCTTCTCTATTTTTTTTTAATTATCAAATATTTATATAATGGATGTTGGGAAAATGGCAAAGTAGTTGTGTGGGACTACATTTAATAATCTAATTTATTAAATGCTTTCTTAAGTACAATTTATCTATGATTTATCTGATTTTAAAAAACCCAACCAAAACTTAACCAAAGTGTTTCTTCACTGCCTTAATTTAGTTATAGGACATGCAACAATATTAGTAGTATTATTTGCTTCACTACTACACACAGGATAGATCACTGTTATGGGAGGCAAGATAGCCGCTTTTCACATTTTTCTGCATTGTGAAATTTGAGAGCAATTTTGCATGTATGGGAAAAGTTAATTAGATACATTATGAATAAAGGCTTTGATTTTGTATCCATGGTATCTGCATGAATGCGTGCATGCATACATGCATACACACAGCACACATTACACGTACTGCACTGCACTGCACTGTAGTTTCATTTCTATGAAGAGCTTTACAAATATCTGATTCGGACAGTGCATTTATGCAATTATTATTTTAAAATGTGATTTCTCCCCATACATGTTGGACACATTTTCTTAAGATGAAGATTATTTCAATCCATTAAACAAATATCTATCAGACAGTATCCAACATAGACTGTTCCAAAAACATGCATAAATTTGCTGGGAAGAGGAATCCTTAATATTCAGTAACCCATCTGAACACCTACTGTTGTATTAATGAATCTCTATTTCCATAATTTTCTCTGGCTGGCCAAAATATAGAAAACCCAAATTTCCTGAGTACAATTTTCCTGCCAGCTTCCATTCCTCTAGTTTTTTCATTTTATTTTATTTTTTTGTTTATGAGGACAGTCTCCATTTTCTCAAACCCAGAACTAATTTGCTTTTTATGGTAAGTTTAATACAAAGCATAGACAAATATTTACTAGATGCATTATGCTGAGTAGAATATCTGGCACCAAGTGTCAAATCCCTATGATTTTGGAGCCAACAATGTTCCTCACAAACATCCTCCTTTTTCCTTCTGTAAGGCAGCCATTTAATTTTCAACCTTGGCAAAAGGATAAACTACTTAGAATAACCTGATGTTTATTATGAACCATAAAGAGACCATAATTTGCTCCAGTAAAAATGAATTAAGCTGATTTTTTTCAGATGCTTCCTATTTCTTGTACTATATAGGATTAAATCATGACCAATAAAGTTAAAAGTCAATTCTCATATCTAACCACTGCCACAGAATTGAACTAAGCTTAACATTAATTGTATATGCTTGAATACTTCTGAGTATATCAAGCTTCATAATTTTCTGCAATTATTATTTTTTCTATACATTGCTATCTTTACCAATGTTGCTGAATTTTGTTTCATTTTAGCACAGTGGAATTACATTTTGTAATGTTTTAAATCTACTTGGTTTGACATGTTCTTTCTGTGTCTTTTGTGAAAGGAAGTCTTTTTAAACTGTTAAAATATAGTAAGCAAACATTGATTATACCAAGTTTCTAATTAAAGTTCATGGAGGTTACTTCTGTGGATATTAGTGAAAACAAATACGCAAGCAATTCAACTGCTTTATTGTCCAAATCTTGAATTATAGACCATAATTTGCATATCTATTTTAATTGATGAAAAATGTAAAACTAATATTCATTTATGGAGAGTGGCCACAGTAAGAAGACAGTTCAGAATATGTGTAGAATGAGTGCAACTATAATAATATACTGCTGATATAATTGACAGGTTTTTATGCCTAAATAAGCCTTTTTAACTTCAAATACTCTGCATAATACTATATACAAAATATTCATTATGAGTGTAGCACCAAACCATAGGAATAAAAGAAGAATTTTAAATAGCCAAAATAACCCTAGCGCCAGGATATATAATTGAATTAAAATAAGATTTATGAATTTTGTAGAACTTATTTGTAAGAATATAGGTTTAGAGATGAATTTGACTGGATTAGAACTGCCATGATATTATGTAAATATTTTCTTGTTGCAGATTTTCTTTTCCAAGTAACAGAACGTGAAATTGTTGTTCCTTCTCCCTTCTCTGTTACATTATTTCATCTGACCTATAAAATATATATAAAAATTGTTTATCAACAAGAATGGAAAGTCAAACTTGGAACAAAATCCATTGCCCTTTTGCACATTTATTAGACCATGGCTAGAAGTAATCTTATTAAATCAATAGTGCAGATATAGAGCAACTTTTCAGAGTTAGAAGATGTGGAACAGCTAATGTCCTTAATAAAAAGCAGGCACATTAAGGTCATGATCTGCCTATCACTGAACACAACGGACTATGACTGAAGTACAGGATATGAACCCTTAATATCCAAGAGGAATTAATATTTCCTCTACACATTGTTGGAAGAAATATCCTTCTGGGTTCAGTTTCAAGTGGGGAAAAAGAGACTGGAAACATGGAGGCTTTTTGGAAGGTTTAATGGGAGACAGGACCACATGGCCTGGAGCTCCAAAGTGAAAAGGAAAGCTGATCACATGCTTCAAGATGAAGGAAGAGATCAGGGGTGGGATACACCAGGGTTAACTACTGGTTCGGGGTTTATGAGCTTCCCTGCACGCTTGAGCCAGCACGCCTGTAAATCTGTCATCAGCACACTGTGCAGAAATGCAGCCTTTGAAACAGCCCTCTTTTCCTGCTTTTTTAACTGCAGGAAATAAAGATCAGGTAAGAGCCCAGGTGGGTGGGTGGGTGGGCAAAAACATTAGCAAACATAGAACAGGTTCTTTGTCTGCTGCATGACCCCCAAGGGGCCATGCAGGGGCAACTCTGTAGGCTGTCCTGAGTTCCAGGCTTGGTTGAGCCTTGCTGCATGATGATGCATTTGAAGGGCTTTTGAGCAATTTACTTTACCTGGAGATATTTGTTATGTAAAGTATTCTGGCCCAAGCCTTAATGGCCCATTAACAAAGGTGGGGGCAAGATTAACAAAGGTGGAGGTGAGCTTCTGCTTCTGAGGTGAGTTTCTGCTCTTGAGTTTCTACTCTTTTTAGAGGAAATATTCTGCCTTTTTAATATTTCCCAGGATATTTCATTTTCTAGGAGAAGGGTGGATGCTAACTTCCTACAACATGATGCAGAGTGCAGCCCTATGTGTGGGTGTTAGAAATCAGCTTGATTAAGGTCATTGAGATGGGCTTGAACCCAGCAAATTTGCAAAGAATTGTATTCTTAATCTTAGCTGTTCTCTAACAATGATTTGGGTTGACAATCTCTTTTTTAGGTAACATCTTAACTGCTCCTTAAATTGAGTATATGGGAATGTAAGCTACAAAAAAGTAATATATAGCTTAATATAACAGAATAACAAAATTGGAAGGGACCTTGTAGTTCATCTAGTCCAACTCCTCGCTCAAGCAGGAGACCCTACACCATTTCTGACAGTGCAGTCCCTCAATATCTTTAATTCTTACATAACAGAGAAGACTGAATAAATGGTGCTGCCAAGAAATTATGAGTAGTTACTTCTACCCTCATAACCCCCCTGCAGTCTATTGAATTAATTGTGGCAGGTGAGATATGGTATTACTTGTTTCACTGCTTATGGGATTTGGAGTAATGGAGAAGTCAACACAGTGCAGCAAACTTCTCCACCTCAATGAAGAACCAGCAAGTGTTGAGCATACTCAATTTGGTTGAGTTTGTTTGGAAATGGGCTGAATGGAGCCCTCTGGGGTGCAGAGGAAAAAAAAATCAGAAGACTTTCTTATTCAAATATTTTTTGGATGGGAAGGATTGAAGCAGGAAGATCTGGGGTGGCTGGTCAGTTCTCCACTGCCAGCCCAGTGGGAGGATAGGTGCAGTGCTGTATTAACCATTAAGCACGTGCTTATGGCACCAGGTCCAAAGGAAGCACCACAAAAACTTTTATGTAGCCTAAACTTGGTTTCGTTTGTACAAAGGAGGAGGGGCACCAAGATTTGTCAGTGGTTTAGTGCACCCTTCAGCCTTAATTCGCTACTGGATAGGTGACAAGTGATGAGGTAAAACAGCAATTCTTACTACGATCAAATCTCTCTGAACCATGGAGGGCAGATTTAAGTGAATGACTCGAAGACAGTCCTCGCTACGATGCCCAGGGAATGGACAAGTAACGGCGGGTGCCTCCAATCTGCTGCCCCCCAAGCCCCGCAGTCTGGAAGCGGCTTTGTTCAGGGGTGGAGATAACGACGGCCGCAATGTTCCTTCACTGCAAATGGGCGGGAAAAGATTCTTAAAAGTCCAAGGTAGGAGAAGGGAAGAGAGTTTTTAGCTACGCAACTCTGGCTCGTAAGCCGCCTCTTCAGGATGGCGACCATTTCGGAGAGCGATTTCTCCCGCAAAAGCAAAGCGGCGAACAAGCTATTTAAAACAGGGCGATCGCTCTTCATACGTAGGGAGAAAGTGGCGGCTCTTTTACCACAGCCTTATCGGTAATGTCTTTTTTTTTTTTTTAATTGACCACGGTTGGATTTATGTCACACTGGAGTTTTGCCTTCGGGGGGTGGGGCAGCAGGGTCTTCTCTGTGAGAAACGGCTCTTTTCACTTTTGCCGGATTTGGGGGGCAACGGGGATGGTGGGCGGCGGAGCGGTTATTCCACCTCACTCCCGCCACAGCAGAAGAGGGAGGGGCGGCACGAAGAGCCGGGCAAGAGCCGCATGCCAAGCTCCGAAGCCGCTCGCGGGCTGTGAGAAGCGCGCGCTCCCGCTTGGCCTCCGCGCGCCAGCCTCGGTGAGGAGCGCGCGCGAGGCGGGCCGGGGGCGGCGTTAAGGGTGGAGGGCCCGCGTCGGCCGGAGCCCCCAACGCACCCTCGGCAAAGGGGTGGGAGCTGATTGCGCTCCGCGCCGACGGGACTGCCGGCTTCGAAAGCAAAAAGGAGCCGCCGCTCTGCGGACGAGGAAAGCGCGGGATGTCTGCTGCGGAACGCTACGGAGCCCGAGGCTGAGGACTGGAGGCGGCCAGCCAGCCCGTCCGGCCAAGGTGGCCAAGCTGGGTGACGCTGCTCTGCTCGCCCCGAGGGGAAACCAAGGCATCGTCGGAGGCTGCGGAGAGCGAGGCGGCACCAGTGGGCGGGCTTGGCTAACCCTTGCCCTCAAAAGGGGGCTCCCTCTGCTGCGCCGGCAAGGCTCCCTCTGGACGAAGCCACAAGTGCTGAAGGGAGCGGCGCGAGAAGTTTGCCGTCTGTGGGGAAGAAAGGCGGTCGAGCGGGTCAACCTTTCCGGAGACCCTCGGCAGCTGGTTGCCGCGGCTCCGGCCCTTCCCCTCACGTCCTCAGAGGCATGCCCCTGCCTGCTTTTCCCTCCTGGCCAGCTTGCTTTCTGCGCCTTCGGGTAGCGACCTTTCCTCCCTTCGGCCGGGCGCCTCGCCCGCTTGCTGGGGCGCGCGTGGATGCGCACGCGCGGCGCCCCCTCGCTCGGGACTTGCGGGAGGGTTCGCCACCAGGCGCCAGCCGCCGCTCGCCTCGCTCTTGCTGCCGCGCCCCGTCTGGGATCCTTCCCCGAGAAGCGAAGAACCAAACGCCACTTGGCAACCGACGGGCTGCTTGAAGGGCTCGTCGAAGGCAGCCTTGCCTGCCTGCCTGCCTCCTTCCCGCCGCCGTTAGAAGGGAAAGTTCGAGGTCGCCATCCTCGAAAGGGGGGGGGGGGGGGGAGAAACCGGGCTCTAGAGGTTGTCGCCGGCTGAAACAAAATCTCTTCAGGCTTGGCAGGGCTGAAGAGACCCCTCTGGGCACCCCAGGATGATTGCTGACAGCCAAATCCTGTGGTCCTTCTCTAAGATGTTTCTATTTGGGATTAGCTGTGTCGAAGGGCGAGGGAGACCTGGCTTGTGAAACTTACTTGACTCCCCCTCCCCCTCTTTTTTTTGGCTTTGGGGGACTTATGGCTTCAATGGCTCCATCTCTTAAGCGAAGCAGCAGGAAAGATGCCAACGTCCTGCCGAGTGCATCCTCAACTTTCTGGGCAGTCATGATCTTGGTTGGCCTTTTAATTGCCTACTGCAGTAAGTATAGATTCAGCAGATCAGACAGATCTGTGTATTTCTTTGTATTTGGCTTGCTTTCTTGACTTAATGGACCACGTTGATTTTATAGGCCAGGCTGTTTCCAAAGAGCCACTACGTACGCATATAAAGCTAGGTTAAAAGCAACGTTTTGTATTAAACTTAGTTAAAAACAATGCTTGCTTCCAAATGTTTTGTATTTCCTGCTGCTGTTGAAAACCTAACAAAATATGCCAACACCAGTGCAATCCAGACGTTCTATATTTATTACCACTTACATTTTCTTTTACTGGTGCGTATTTCTGTCTTTATTTCTCTCCATGCCCAAGTCTCCCCTTCTCATACATTCAGGATTCTTGAAAAAACATGCTTATGATGCTATTCTTTGGTGATAGAACTTGATTCCACTGCAAATGTATCACAAAGCTTCCTTAGTTATATTAATCATCTGTTTTATTATAGCTTATAACCAGTTATTTCTGGGGTAGAGTCAGAAGTATTAAGTCCCAGAGGATGGAGTTTCAAAGACTGTAAAAGTATTTATTTAATAGAAATAAATTGTGTTTAGAAGCTTTTGGCTATTATCAGAGTATGGAAATCATGTTTTTGTAAAGTATAATCCAAATGTGATTTAACAGAATGAAATATACTTCTTAGCATGCATGAATTCGACAGAATTTATTGACAGCTGTAATATACATTAGTCAATGGGAGAAAAGGATCTCATGTTGACTTTTATTGAAGAAAATAGATTTGAAATACAGTTTCTTTACCATAACTGAAGTTGGATGGTTAGTGAATTCTAAATCTCTTTAAAACTAATAGTTTTTAAGCATTCTCTATTTGTGATTATTATGAAACTTTCTGAGCATTGCTACATCAGTGCAATTTTCTATTTAAGGTAAGGACAGGATTCTTTAATACTGAATTTGTGTTTCATTGTACTTTTAAAGTTAACATTTATTTCTATAAAATAAAATCTTTTAATTATCAAATTCTTCATGGAAGATCACATGCACTACTACGGGTAAGATAACATTTTAGTCCTCAAGCTCTTGTATTTAATAAAATATTTGTTAAAATATTGTGTTGAATTGCGTTGTCTATAAATCTTGCATATGAACGCACTATATGTGTCATGTAATGATAAGATATTGTCAATTGACAAATACTTTTCAATAACTTTAAAATATATGAGGGTATTGATACTTTTAACAGTTGTATTTGGGAAGGACAGCGCTTTTATTGTTTTTCAAAACCTTCAGTTTTATAATTCTCGTTTTCATAGATTTTTGTCCACTTCCTATCTCTCTATTAGCCTGAAATGCAATCTCGTAATTTCTAAATAGTGAGTTTTTAAATTATAACTAAATTCTTTTTTTGCAGATCCCAGGTTAATCTTTACTAAGCACGATGAATATATATTCTGCACAGCTCTGAGCAGAACATTCCCTAGCCTAAAATATGCAGTGTTAAGACACTTCACTACTTCCATTATTTCACCATCTTAATAACTGAATGTGCAACTTTGAATATGATGATATAATTCACATGTAATCTGACTGCCACATTGCTTAAAGACCTTTGTAGTAAATGACTTTTAAATTCAGAAGAATTCTACGAATGAAAGATGGACAAAATATATGTTAATATCATTTGTATAGAATCTTATTATCTTTAACAGGATACTTTAAACATGTTTTATTACAAAATTAAGATCAATCATTAGTTAACATCACTGCATTTTTTATAATTGAAATGGAATGGAAAGATAATGAACACTTCCATGCCCGTACTTATATACCTATGTTCATTTTAAAAAATACACTTATCTGTTACGGATATGGCAGCTGTATTCCAAACACTCAACTAAAATGACAGCACAGTCAGGCTTAAAGTATAATTTAATATAATGGATCAGTGAATATTTTAAAGTTTAAAGTAAATTTCAACATAACTTAAAAATGTTCCTGTTCCTTTCCCTTCTTTCCTTATTAAATATTTGTTCTTATAGAGGAAAATGTTTTGTTTTTATGAGGTGATAAACAAATTTAGCATAAAAAAAGGCTCTTATATAGGATGATTTTGCTTTTTAATTATCAGAAAATACATTGTTTATTTTCTTTGTTTTTGTAACCTGAAAGATGAGGAAAGGATTATTTTCTTTCTTTAACTCTTTGGTTTATACTTAGGGATAGTAGCTCCACCCAATGGATGGTTGAAGGAGATACCTGTAGGAAACCAATTAAGTTAGTTGCTATAGCAATAAAGCTTTATGGGGCAACTGTTTGGGAAAAAAAGATTTCAAGGTTCTTCTTTTAAAGTGGTGATCAAAATAAGAAAGGAATAACTGTGGTGAAATACTATAAACTGAATCCATATAAGTTATAAAACAACAAAATACTGCCTTGGAATTTTATTCTAATAAATTATTTATAGTCTGTCAAGCCTCTAGAATTACCTGGTATGGCTGCTGTAAAACATAGAGTTAACCTACTTCAGTAAGTTTTGTACTGGAGCATCTTTCAGAAATTGTTGAGTCAAAAGCCCTATTAATGACAGTCATTAATAGACTGAATGCTATTCTATTTTTCTATCAATTCATTCTATCCTATTTTTCTAGCCATTCATTTCATTTATTTTATAGAAAAGAGGGTTTCTTGCAACATTTGTTACTATTTGACTGAGTCTTGGGAAAAGGATTGTTTATAACTGTAGTTTGGAACTTCCCATAGGAAGATCACTTTGATTTGTACCTACACTAGTTATCTTTATATCACAAAGCAACCTTAAAGGTACATATTAAAAGGGGGAGCAGCAACACACTTCTTTTCTGAATTCCATCCTGAAAGTTTATTCCCACACTTTTAATGTTTAAAATATGGACTTTGGAATATTTTAGATGTTCCATATGGCAGCGGTGCAAAACTTGAAATATTTGGAGTGTTTTGCCATAGAGACCAATAGGATCACAGAACAAGTTTTTTCTCTACCTGTTTCAGTTCTCATCCTAGCATTATATATTTTAATTAGGTGATATCCCTTTTAGAGTTTTGTTTACTGATCAATTTATATGAAATCAGCCAAGAAAATGATTTTTAAAAATAATCACTTTAAAAAAATATCCCATGATATAAATTGAAAGCAAAAATAGGAATGTTTTTACATAGAAGCACAAACAGGCATAAAACTGATGCCAGAAATGAATTAAATTTTGAAAACAGTCCACAAATGATTTAATAGGAATACTTTTTTAGTTGTTGACTTGAGGATTGGCTTTGTACATATGTTCATTACACTGTTGTCAACTTGCCTGCAAAAAATACAGCCCTCAACAAATTGCCAAAGCACAGTTTTGCATTTGGCAGCATGCATGAACACAAAATACAGAAAACAAGAAAGATTACATTACAATCCATGGAGACTAAATTACCTACTGGAGTGTATCATTGTAGAAAACAACAACAGGGTGACCATCTTTATAGGATGAGCAGAAATTAATTTGTATCTCTTTCCGTGAAAGAGCTGTGTTTTGGAATGATTGAAAAATGTTATGAATATGCTTGATACAATTGATCTGTAAGTAATTCATCTAGGTATTTTACCCTAGTCTTCCAGGTTCTTCTTTGCTTTGTTTCTCCAAGGAAAGGTAGCTACTATTACATGTTTGTGTTTCTTTTCAACCTGTTCCAGGCAGTTCTGCAAGAATGGGGACCTGAGTTTCCATTAGAAGCTATTTCCTCACAACATGTATAGCTTGGAGAGGAGAAAAGCCAATTGTGGGACAGAAAACTTCAGAACATGATGTCTTGCATCATGTCTTGTCTCGAATTTGGAGGACATGGGATGTTTTGTTTTGAGTTTCAAAATCTGAAAGTAGTCATATCATCTTAGATCATTGTGCAATTACATCTTAATTTATTGTTGTTTTAAATTTTATATTTTTATTCTGCCATTTGCTACTTTAGTCTCTTAATATTTATCTGGATATGTATTTTTAATTAGCATTTTAATTGTGTTTACCATCGTAATAGAAAACAGATAATAATAAACACATACTATATAAATTACCAGAGCAGAATGGAAGGATTTATGGTTTCCAAATTGTAGGAGCAAGTGGTTAATGTGGGACTTTGAAACTAAAGGAGAGGTGTTCATTGTGCAGTGAATTAAATTAAATTTGTTTGCAAACAAATCAAAGAATGGTACAAATAATTGTACATTTTATATTAGATTCCTGATGCTTATCTAAATAATAATTTCTTGATACTAATGCTCCTATATTAAAAGACTAATGTTCCGAAAGAATGGTGTTAGTTTAATTGAAGTAATATTTTAGGAATACGTGCTATGTGTAATTATATAACACATTGACACTTTATTCACAACACAGTTGTTGGATAAGATACTTATATCCATCAGAACAATTTAAAAAGAAACTGTTTATCCAATTTGTAAAAACTTTAACCTATTCTCACAACTGCTTCGTTGCAGAACAGGTAATTTTCAGAATTCTAGATATTGGTTTTAATGCACATATATTTATAAAAGTTAAAACAGCCTGTAGATATTCATTATTTACCCACTAAGAAAAGTGGGTAAATGCTGAACACAATTCTCCATGAGAATTTATAGGGTTTGCATTTTGTGTTACAGAAATTATTTTGCATGGTTTTGCATTAAGAGTCATATTAAAATAGTTTAAATACATTGTGTAAGAGAATGTTGTAGTGCAAATTTTAAACCTATCATCTATCTCAGACTATGTAAGCACCTTCTCTTTAGAACAATCTTACACTTTTCCCCCAAATGACTCTTTCTAATTTTCCAGAAAGCTTTTTAAAATGGGGCTTTTCCCCATTTAGTTAGGGCAGGACAATAGATGAGCCTGTTTTCTGGGAGGTAGAGTGTTTGTGAGTTTAACCTTAGCAGAATGTTGTATTATATGGTGATTATGGATTCCATTCTTTCTGGTTTTTTTTTTTTACTTTATTATTATTTTCCAGATTTTACTTGACATATGTGTTGAGGTAATTCCCCGTTAAGAGAATGAGCGCATACCGGGAGACATACAGAGTACACACAGAGTACATAGATACACTGTACAGTAAATGTAGGTTTTTACTTCCAGAAATGTTTAAGCAAAGTCCAAAATAGACAGTCCAAAGTCATTCACAAGTTAAATCAATCAGTTTTCAATCCAGGGATAATCCAAATATCAAAGTCCAGTGTCAAAAACAGTTCAGTATTAGACTTACATGAAATCCAGAAATATCAGTCAATTAGGAAAAATGAAACAATAGCAATACTTTCCAACAGAAGGAAACAAAGATACACTCTCTTCTGAGACTCAGATGAAGACTCAACAATCCAGGTTTCTGGTTCCATCTTACGGCCGTTTGAGAAACCACACCCAATTGCATGTTCTTGCATTCCCTTAAAGAAAATTAAAATGTCTATCCTGGTTTATATATTTCTCACCCAAATACCTGTTAGGTGACTTATATTCCTAACAATATGCCATCCAGAATTGCAATTATGTAGATATATACATATTTTAAATATTTAAATAAATAAGGATGAAAAGGATGTATGTTTTGCACACAACTTTTTGTTTTGATTTTGAAAATGTTGAAACAACCCCCAAGCATCCTTTTACAGGTTTAAATTACAGGTTTAATGTAATTGTTACTCCAGGAATATAATATTGCTGCTGAAATAATGGCTACCATTGGAGTTTTGGATGAACTGTGATGCATTGGAATAAGAATGAGCCTAGTTAAATTCCAAGCCAGTTTCTCCTGTCTCATCTTTCCCTATCACACAGTTATAATGAAAAATTCAGAAGCTTTCATTTCTATTTTCTTTGATCTCCAACATGCCATTTCATGCAGATCCCACAAAGTGCAGATACTTTTGATTATAGTTTATTTGAATCAGACAAATTTCTTTGTATTAGATGCAAACCTGGCTTGTTTCAGAATAGTTTGTGTCATGAGTGCAGCTGAGGTAAAAATAGAAGATAATGTTTCTTGTGTCTTTGTGTCCCCATTGGAGAAGAAGTGAAAACATATCTCCCATGATTCATTTCAGTTAATTCCAACTAGATAAATCTGTGGATTATGTTTACATACAAAATGCAATCAATATCAGAAGGAAGTTTGCAAAAGAAATACAGTTCATGTATTTCTCATGTTGCTAATGGAAATAACGAGGAAAAAGCTAACACTTTGTTATTGACACAACATGTAGCCAGATACAATATACAGTATAAATGTTTCCTTCAGAAAAATTACTACCATTATCTTTTAATAAAATTTGCATGACATATCATTATGTCCCTTTACACAATTAAAATGTTGCTGTTGTGTATATATTATTTTTTAGATACTCTTTTCCTTTTCAACCTATTTTGAATATGACTTATTGAACATAATTAAAAATATAGCAATCAGTTAAAAATATTACAAAAGAACGGCATTATGAAACATACATATTTTGACATGCTCTATTTTTTGTTTTTAAAGAAAATACATTTTAATTAAGAACATTATTTTGAAAATAATGATCTTAACAAAACAAACACATATCAAACAAAAAACTGAAATCTGAAAAAACAAAATAGTTGATTATAGGGCAATATGTAATCTATCCAAGCATAAATATAAACAAAACATGTCTGTAAAAATATTACGAATATTTGCAGATATTGTTTTGCTTTGCCACTGAGTTGCAAAATAATATTCTTGTTTGCTTTTGGATTGAACTAATAAAAGAAAATCCTCCAGGTCAGAAGTTAGCATTTCTAAAAAGATTTGCATTCTAACATGATTTTTCCTCAAATACAATGGATGTTGCCATTTACCAGGTTTTTATTTTGGAGTACAATTCACCATTAAATCTAACAAGTAATAAGTAAAAGTGTCAAAGATTGTAATTCCAGAACCACATTTCAGGGTATAATCCTGTTAAATTCAATGCAATTTATATTTGCATTGACACATAAATATTAGCATTGCAATTTATCAGATTTTTATTCTGCCGAATATTGTGACTCATAGCAATTTACAATGCTTCCTGGTAGTAAGCATCGTAAAAATCATGGCCCACTTTATTAACTAATTAGTGTTAAATGGTATAAATCTTGTAGCCTTCAATGGAACTACATCTACATGGAGAGAAGCATGCAATGTGGCACCTCAAGGTTCTGTCTTGGGCCCAGTGTTCTTCAATAACTTCATAAATGACCTTGATGAGGTGATAGAAGGGGGCTTATGCACACCCCCTACAGATCTCTTAGGAAAGGGGTGAGGTCAATAGTAGACAGTCTAAAGTTAAAGTTTTTGAGGTTTGGGGAAGAAACCACAGGTAGAGTATTCCAGACATTGACCATTCTGTTGCTGAAGTCGTATTTCCTGCAATCAAATTTGGTACGGTTAACCTTGAGTTTGTATCTATTATGTGCTCTTGTGTTGTTATGGTTGAAGCTGAAGTATTCATTGACAGGTAAGTCATTGCAATGTATGATTTTATATATCATACTTAGATCATACCGAAGACGGCGTAATTCAAGGTTTTCTAGTTCTAGAATTTCAAGTCTGATGGCATAAGGTATTCTGCAATGAGTAGAGGAATGGTGAACTCTTCTTGTGAAATATTTCTGGACTTTCTCAACTGTGTTAATATCAGATACTAATGTGGGTAATGTGGTTTCCAGACTGATGAACTGTATTTGAGTATTGGTCTAGCAAATGTTTTGTATGCTCTAGTTTTTAGTGTAATATTACCAGAGAAAAAGCTACATAAGATTAGGTTAACAACTCTTAACGCCTTTTTGGCTATGTAGTTACAATGGGCTCTAGCACTCAGGTCATTAGAGACGAGTACTCCAAGATCCTTGACAGGATCTTGATGGTTTAATGAAATAGGCCCTATTCAACATGATGCAGTTCACTGGTGAAAAAAGTAAGGTTCTACACTTGGACAGGCAAAACCAAAAGCACAGGAATAGACTATATAGTAGATGGGTCAATAACTGAGAGATCTACATGACCTAGTAGACTACACTTAAGTGTGAGTCAGAGGATGCTGCAGCTGCTAAGAAAGCCAATTCAGTCCTAAGCTGTATCAACAGGGAGAGCATCAAGATTATATTAAGTGATAATATGCTCTATGTTGTACTACTAATGAGGTCACACTTGGAGTACTGCATCAGGTTCTGGTCGCCATGATACAAAAAGATGCTGAGGCTATAGAAAGAGTTCAGAGAAGACCAGCAAGATAATAACAATTCTGATAATGATTATAACTCTTAATAAGATGATAACGATTCTGGAGACTAAATCATATGATGAATGGTTAGGGCAACTTGGTACGTCTAGTCCATCTAATAGAAGGATTAGAGATGATGTGACAACTATCTTTGAGTACTTGAGAGGAAGTCACAGAGATGGGAGTTGATTTATGGAAAGTATCAGAGGGCCTAATAAGAAGTACCAGTTGAAGCTTTTTAAAGAGAAATCCTATCTGGAACCAAGGAAAAAATCATTGAAAGTAATAGTAGTGAACCAACAGAACAACTTGCCTCCTGGAGCTGTGGATGCTCCATTGTTAAGAGGTCAAGAAAATATTGGACAATCATTTCTCTGGGATGGAGCATGAACTAGAATTATTTCAACATCTCTTCTATGTATGATTGTGTGACAAAGGTGTAAATATTATATACTTTTTTTCTCCAGCTTGCAATTCCCAACATTTTGTCTATAGTGATTGATGTAACAAGTTTTTTCCCCGACACATCTAAAGTTCATTTTAGTCCTAACCTTATACAAGTGAATCAGACTCAAAGTTCACTTTCTGTATTCTTAACTTTAAACTTCCTTATTTAAGGAACTGTAAGTGAACTTCTAAATAAATTGAGAATGTAAAGGCCCTGTCACACTGCCCAACGGATGCAAAACATAAGTAAAAAGGACACAACGGACGAGAAAAATGTTCCATTGTTATCCGCTCTCAAAAGGGGCGAAAATTTGCATAACCAGAGCGGATAACACGGAAAGGAACGGACAGGGGGAGGACGCAGAGCGGATGGAAAGCGGATGCGGAACGGAAGCCTAGCAGATGGAAGCGGGTGGCACATCCGCTAGGCTTCCAGGGGGGTGCAGCAAAGCGGACGCGGAACGGAAAGAGCGGATGCACAGCGGATGCACAGTGGAAGCCTAGCGGATGCACAGTGGAAGCCTAACGGATGCCGATCGTTAATTGCGCATGCGGGGAGGATGCATTGCGTAAGCCCCGCGGATATAAAGGGAAGCAGCTTGGAAGCAGGTCACCATTCAGAGGAAAGACCTGCTGCTGGACATATTGACTGCCTTGCCTGCCCTGCCTGCATGTCTGCCTGCAAGCTTTGCTGCCAGCCTCCCTGCCAGCCTTGCTGCCTGCCTGCCAGCCTCGCTGCCAGCCTTGCTGCCTGCCTGCCTTGCTGCCTGCCTGCCTTGCTGCCTGCCTGCCTGCCAGCCTTGCTGCCTGCCTGCCAGCCTTGGTGCCAGCCTTCCTGTCAACCTTGGTTCCTGCCAGCCTCCCTGCCAGCCAGCAACCCCACAACCGTGGGGAAGAAGAGAAAGCCTCAGCCATCTGCTGCCAGCCCTGGCAAGAGGGACAGGGCCACCATCCCACCCCCTGCCCTCACTCTGCTTCTGCTGGGGCTTCTGTAGCACGGGCTCGCTCTTCTGGGGCTGGGGCTTCTGCTGCTTCTGGAGGAGCTGATGCTGCTGCTTCTGGCGGTGGTGCTTCTGCTGATGCTTACTCTGCTGATATTGCACCCCAATGACGCTTCAGACAAGCACTCCAGCACCAGCCACCTCCACAGCACCTGGACCCTTCACCCCTGAGACTGAGCGACCAAGAGGAGTGCCAGAGACTGGCTGGCTGGCTACCTGTGGACTTTATTTGGACACTTGACTTGGGTCATTTTTATTTTATAGCTTGTTAATAAAGTCTATCTTTGATTCACACAGTTGCCTCATTTCTTTTTTTTATTAAAGTCTTGCTGGAAACTTTTAGAAATGGTTTAAGCCTTTGCATGCTTGTGGGATGGGTTAAGATAGCAGTGGGGTGGGCAGGAATACCTGTGGAATGAGCAGGGATACCTTTGGGATGGGTAATAGCTGTGGGATAGATAAACCTCCAGTGCAAGCATAGTGGGACTGTATGGTCCACCCTCCCAGGTGCCACACCTATGGCCCTTTATTATCAATAACAATTTAATCATTGATCCACACATGTCAACATAAACACAACTCTTTATTAAATGCCCTGTTCGTTGTAGGCCCACCCAACATACATTGCCCAATCTCATCTGTGTGATGAGACAGGCTGAAGGAAGCATCCATTAAATATCTATCATCCTGTCTTGCCACTCCACCGCTCCAGCTGGGGATTTGCACCACTGTTTCAGGAGGTTGTGCTGCTTCTTCCCTTCATGTGAGGGTCTGTTGGGGCCTTGCACATCCTCAGTGTCTATCAGGTTTCGCCCTTGCCTCCATTCCCCAGGCTCCATGTCCCCATTGCCTTGTTGGAGGTCCACGAGCCTGTTCTGCAAGACTGGGTAGCGGGTGCGCATGAGATTGTGCAGGATGCAGCAAGCTTCCACGATCCTCCTCACGGTCTGTGGGCGATGCTGCATGATGGTGAGAAGTACCTGGAACCTGTTGGCCAGGATGCCAAAGGCGTTCTCCACCACCCGCCTTGCCCTGGACAGCCTGTAGTTGAAGATCCTCTCTTCACGGGTGAGGCGTCTGGAGGTGTAGGGCTTCATGAGGTAGGTTGTGAGGGAGAAGGCGTCATCCCCCACGATGATGTAGGGCACATCTTGCGTGTCGTTGGGCAGGGGGTCTGGATCTGGGAAGCCCACGATGAGGTTGCGTTCCAGCCCCTCCTTGAGGTCACTGGCGTTGTATATCTGGGCATCTGAAGCTGACCCGTTGCCTGAAGCATCGATGTACATGAACTTATAGTCAGCATTGACCATGGCGAAGAGGATGATGCTGAAGAAGCCCTTGTAGTTGAAATAAGTGGACCCCGACTTGGCTGGCACTTTGCAGGCCACGTGCTTGCCATCTATGGCTCCAAAGGTGTGGGGGAAGTTCCACCTCTGATACCACTGCTCTGCAACTTTCTTCCATCCTTCTTCAGTGGTGGGGCACTGGAAGAGCTCCTCCATGTATTCTTTGATGATGGCCTGCACCACTTCTCTGACCACAATGCTGATGGTGTTGTGTGGCACCCTCCAGCCGTACTGCATGCTCCTGTAGGTGGTCCCTGAGGTCAGGTGGCGCAGAGTGAGTGTCAACTTGAGCCCAGGTTCCAGGCTGGGCCGGAAGTTGGTGTTTGCCTTGGTCAACCTGGGTGTCAGCCGCTGCACAACTTCATCAAACATGGCTGGAGGCATCCTCATGAAGTTCTGGAATGCCCAAGTGTCTTCGTTCCTGAGCTCCACCATCAGCTTGTTGTACAGTCCGTACTCTGCTCTTCTGGCGATCCATCTTCGTACCCAGACACTTCTTGGCCGCCTCTTTTTCTTCCCGTAGTAGAGTTCAGAGAGCCTATAGATGGCTTCGCACTGTTGCAGAACGATGGTGGCTGCCAAAAGGACGTAGTTACGATCCATGGTGGACATGACTGGATGCTGTGGAAGAGCAAGAGCCAGATGAAGGCTGCAGAGGTCTGCACAGCAGGGCTGCTGGACTGAAAGTGAGATCCAGGTGAGTTGCTCCCCCTTTTTATAGGCAATATAGGTTTTCCCCTATGTGTCCTTTTGCATCCTCTAGGCATCCTCTAGACATCCTTAATATCCGAGATAGGTCCCCTCTGCGGACGTTTTTTCCGTTTTAAATGTTTTTTTTGCGAGCTGCATCCGCTTTCATCCTTTCTCCATCCGTTCTGCATCCGTTCCGCTTCCTCCCTGTGTCCGTTTACCGCTGGAGCGGATCGAGTTGTGCGGATGCGTAGCGGATATAGCGGATGCAGAACGGATGCAGAACGGTTGCAGAACGGATGCATTGGATACATTTTTTGCGCAAAAATTTTGAGCAGCTCAAAACTCTCTGAGTGGATGAAACGTCAATAGACGGATGCTGGATGGATAAAGAGGAAGCAAAACGTATGCAGTGAGTACAAAACGGAAGCATCACGTTAACCAATGGATGGCAAGTGTTTTTCTCCGTTTTACATCCTCTTTCCATTGGTTGGTGCAGTGTGACAGGGGCTTAAGTGAAATAGTAATGGATATACTGTATTAAGATACTTTGTAAAATATCACTGCTAAATTGGCTCAGAGATAAATACCTACTTTATTAAAACAACAATTAATTGAGAAGGCAAGGAAATTTATTTCTTACAGGTGTCCTCTTTTTAAAAAATCAACCTTGAGTGCATTTCGAATTTTAATCAGTATATAGCACTCAGATTGGTTTTGGACAAGAATGCAATTGATTTTATTTTAAAAACCCTTATATATTGTAATATAGCTGACAGATGCTCACCAAGAATCTCCGTTGCCAATTATATCAAGAATTCAGCTCACTTAAAACTGACTGACAAGTGTTTTTGGAACGTTTAAGTTCCATGAGAGGTTCATTCACATCTGTCTTCTAAACAAATATGTGCATAAGTAAAGCACATGAACTTTAGTTAAACTCCTTTCACATAACACAGATAGGTACTTATCTTTGCTCAGGTGAGAGACTCTGATGGAAAGGATTAATCCTTGTAAAACATTCCCATAGTTATGCTACTTTACACACTTAGCTTAAGATGTCAGGATGCCTTAAAGTCAAGATGCCTTTTCATTGTCATTTGCATTTCATAGATAATGCAGTTTCGAGCTTAGGAATGGATTAGACTTTTTACTATTCTAATTGAAATGATTATTTTACATACATGAGCTGCATAGATTTCATTTAAAAATGTTTTTTTATTTCCCTTTTCATCTTAAAATAAATAAATACTTGAACTTGAAAATACTTCCTTCAACTTCTTATTTGTTCTCTTTAGTTCCAATTTTCATTTTATGAAATAATACCTGCCTTATAAACGAATTTAGATGTCAAATATTCTGTCTGTAGTCATTTCATAGTTTATTTTTTCCAGAAAGCTATCATAGAAATTGATTAGCAATGTAGTTTTAACTTTTATGATTTGAAAGGCTAAAATGGCTTGTGAAATATCTCCTTTGAATGCCTGCATATATGTAAATTAGGCCTTGTGAAAAGGAAATGTTTGCAAAAGAATTATTTTTACACTCTTTTTTGCTTTAAGAGTTTTATTTTCACAACAACAGAATAGTTACAGAATAGTTGAAGCTTACTTTCTTATTCCATTATGGGTGTAATCAATGTGATGTATTCAGAAACAAAGCAATAATTTTCTATTCTCACTATTCGGTTTAATAGGTCTAAAAATGATCCTATTTCAGTGACTGGAAGGCTGTTGAAATCTGGATGACAAAGAACAGATTTAAACATCCCTGAGAAGAGAGAGGGGCTATGCATTCCTGGAATTTGAACACTGGATTTTTCTCATTTACTTCTGAATGGGGTTGCAGTCCATCATTTTGGATCCCCTCTGACTCTCAATCCACTTCAAAGGGAAGATGGTGGCTGTGGCCTGTATGACCTTTTACCCTGATTCATACACCAATTTTGCTCTTTCCTGGACAAAGAATCTTCATTCATACTTTAGTCACCTTGCTCATGGACTAGTGCTTTACATTAGAAGCTGCACTTAATTGAGAATTCAGTGTAAGAAATTATGGGTGGACCACAATATATCGATATCAATTGCACTGCTTACCATAACCTTGGCAAGGTGCTGCTTGTGTCATGGTACCTGCGTTCTAGAATAATATTCGCAAGAGGCTTGAATTGCCCTGTGCAATTTGTTCTCTAAATAGCCCTTGAAGACTTGACTCTTTGCTTGAGTGCAAGATTAAGTGAGTATAAACCTTCTGAGGAAATTGTGTTAGTGTGCTGGTTAACTTAGCTGCAGGTGGTTGCCTTTTAAAATTTTATTTTCTAAAGTAAAAAAAAAACTTGGATATTTGGATATTTATTTTTAATAAAGATGGAATGAGGTGTTGGCAATGATACAAGACTAGCATTGGGAAAACTAACTTTCAAGTCTATCTTCGGCCACAGAAATCAGCTGGGTCACTTGGGGCCAGTCATTCCCTCTTATCCCCAACTAACCTGACATAATAGTGGTTGTGAGAAAAAAAATAAATGAGAGAATGCTCTATAGCATGGGTGTCAAACATCACATGCTAGCCCAGTCCCCGCCTGGTTTAGCAAAGGGGGAAAAAAAGTCCAGATATGTCATGTGACACCAATATGATGATGCAAGTTTGATGCCCCTCCTCTACAAGGATACACTGCCTTGACCAACTGAAGGAAAATCAGGATAGACAACTAACAAATATATAAATGTATTCCAGATTCCTTCAGGTACTTCAAAATAGGAAGCATATTTTATACATAATGTATGAATTTATGAATAATCCATTTATAATCCACTTATTTATGATGACTCTGTAAGGAAATCTAGATTGTTCCAACAAGATTCAGCCTGATTCTTTTTGTGAAGTAAGGAAGCAATTGGGATTATTTCAGAAAACTACTGTCATGCCTTGAAGCTTCCTTCTCTCTTAACACTGGTTTTGGGTTTGGTAAAGGCATCTGAGGAAAAATGAAGATCGGTTTCTGACATAGTTTGCAAGCTTGTGTGTCTTCCACCATTGGTGAGCAGTCTGTAGGAGATGCAATGCAGCCTTCATAGACTTTGTCAAAAGTGTTGTGAATCAGAACAAAGTGTAACACTGCAGATATTTTTGCTTTGATCTTAAAAACCATGTAACCATCTTGCTTTGTGAAGCAGCTTCACATCAGGCTTCAGTTAAACTTTGATCAAAGCAAAATATTTCTTTGAATATTTGCACAGCCCTTACTGTTTGCCTTCAGAGTTCATAGCAGATGGCAGTACCAAGCTGAAACATTGGCTGCTTAAAATAAAACAAAAACAAAAAATAAACACTAAGCTTTATTTTGGCTTGGATGGGAAACTAAGAGTTATGGGATGGATATATTGATTTATTTATTTGTCAAACATGTACAAGATAAGTATGAAGATAAACATGAACAAAGGAAGTAAACACAGATAAATGGTGATATATATATATAATTTATATTTTCTGAGGTTTTTGCGGGTATTTGTATGTGGGTCTTTGGTTATTCGGGTTTTCTCCCGCGTAGAATTGGAAGTGTCTAGGCAACGTTTCTATGAAGTCTCATTCATCATCTTCAGGCTTGTTTCTTCAGCTCTGTGCTTCTCAGAGTAATGTGAGCTTGCAGCTGCTTCTTCCTTTTAACTGCTAGTGGGGGTGTGACTTGATTGGGTGGGGGTTTGGCTGTGTTCTGATTGGTAGGGGGGTTGGCTGTGTTCTGATTGGCTGGGGGTGTGTTCTGCTTA
>BLBF01000022.1:473171-525487 GCA_015471245.1 Laticauda colubrina | reverse complement strand
ATATATATATATATATATATATATATATATATATAGATATAGATATATAGATATAGATATAGATATAGATATAGATATAGATATAGATATAGATATAGATATAGATATAGATATGATACATTAATTTGGACAACCACAAAATGGTAGCAGAGAGAACTATGGAAGTGGTATCTTGGTACCATATAACATTGTTTAAAAGAAATAAAACAGAAATTTCAAAGTAAAAAAAAGAAAAAAGTAGAAGAAAAAGAAAAGGCAATATATTAAAAGTATATTAAAATTCTGTGTCCCTTTATGTAATATGTACGTGTGTAAAATGTGTAAAAACGGCTTCCAATCTTTACAGGAGTTATAAGAACAATTGTAATTTTCTTTCACTAAAATTACATCATGTTTTGCCTGTTTCAATGATCTATGTACTCAAAACCATACACCATATGTTAATTTTTTCTTTTTTATGCAAAAAACTATAGTGGGTTACCTGTCAGTCACAAAAGCAGATATTGTTTTTTCCTAATCAAGCAGGTCAATTTGGCCATTAATCAAGTTTATTTTTTTAATTTTTATTTATTTTTGTCAATTGCTTAAAAGTTAATAAGTATAAATAACAGTTATGAATACATGGATACATATAAGAAAAATAAAAAAAAATAAAAGAAACAGTAAGACAGGGACGGTAGGCATGTTGGTGCGCTTATGCACACCCCCTACAGACCTCTTAAGAAAGGGGTGAGGTCAATGGTAAACAGTCTAAGGTTAAAGTTTTTGGGGTTTGGGGAAGAAACCACAGAGTCAGGTAGAATATTCCACACATTGACCACTGTTGCTGAAATCTTATTTCCGGCAATCAAGTTTGGTGCAGCTAACCTTGAGTTTATATCTATTGTTTGCTCTTGTGTTGTTATGGTTGAAGCTGAAGCATTCATTGACAGGACATTGCAATGTATGATTTTATATGCTATACTTAGATTGGACCGAAGGCGGCATAGTTCTAGGTTTTCTAGGTCTAGCATTTCGAGTCTGCTGGCATAAGGTTTTCTGCAACGAGTAGAGGAGTGGAGAACTCTTCTTGTGAAATATTTCTGGACTTTCTCAACTGTGTTAATATCAGATACTAATGTGGGTAATGTGGGTTCCAGACTGATGAGCTGTATTCAAGTATTGGTCTGGCAAATGTTTTGTATGCTCTTGTTAGTAGTGTGATATTACCAGAGAAAAAGCTACGTAGGATTAGGTTAACAACTCTTAACGCCTTTTTGGCTATGTAGTTACAGTGGGCTCTAGCAATGAGATCATTAGAGATGAGTACTCTAAGATCCTTGACAGAGTTTGGATCATAAACAAGGTCTTGTCTATTCAGCCTGTATTTTATTTTCTGATTTTTTGCCAATATGTAAGATAGAGCATTTATTTGTTGAGATTTGAAGTTGCCATTTGTTTGACCATTCTGATACATCGTCGAGGTCTTTTTGAAGGGTAGCAGTATTGTCTGTAGTGTTGAATAGCTTTACATCATCAACGAAGAGAACGCAGTTGGTTCTATCAACATTGCTCTGTTTTAGCTATTGCCAAATCTTTCCATTATTGTGTCTACAATAAACTTACTATGGTTGTGTAAAATGAGTTATGAGTTTTTCCAGCTGTTCATTATCATTCCCAAGAGGAAAGGTTTAGTTTCAGTTGCATATTAATCTTTTAAATCCCTTAAATCAGTGCAAAATCACTGTAAACTCAAAATCTAGGGTTTTTTTTTTTTTGCATGGCCACCAAGCATGATAAAATGACTTACCATGTCCATTTTTCCAAGATAGATTTGAAATACATGTATACATTCTGGATAATTTGTCATGTGCCATTTTATAAATGATGTTTATAATTATAATTTGTAATCCTCTAAAACCAAGTATTTTCCCATTGTTCAATCTGCTTCAAATTTCAAGAAATCCGCAGAATTGTGCTCAAGGTTTATACAGAATTCCTTTTACAATTCAGAATGTTCAATACCAAAAATTATTTCATCTACTTTGAATCTTTTTGATAACTCTAAACAGGGAAAAACATTGACCAACTATGTCCCTCTGCCAACAGGAGTTCCCTTGATTTTACTTTGTATTGGACAACCTGTGACCCATTGGATCATTAATTCAGAGATCACAATTTCTTTTACCTAAACAGAGCATCAGAAAGACCAAGGATAGGCACCCCCCTCCCCCAAAAAACAATGAGAATCAGAGCACTTTCTAACTTCCTCATGGCTTTCCCATTGAGTTTCCTTGTAGGGAGTTGGCAGGCATTGTTGGAAGTGTTGGAAATGATGAACCTGTGACTGATTGACTGTGACAATGTACAGGCCTGTCAAACTGGCAGTCTCTGGGCCAGATGCATCATGTGCAGGCCATACCCACCCCGGCTCCACAAAGGCAAAAAAAAATATACATCATATTAATAGCACCTAGACTTATATACCACTTCATAGTGCTTTAAGTCCTCTCTTGAAGTCTGAGTCAACCTTGAGCCTGGTGAGATTTGATCTGCCAACTTACAGGCAGCTGGCTGTCAGCAGAAGTAGCCTTCAGTACTGCACTCTAACCACTGCACCACCAAGGCTCATCATAATATATCACGTGACACAATTGATTTTGACATCCATGGTGTAGCGGCATTAAAGTGTCCACAGCTTCGCAAAATTGAAATCCTACAATAGAATAGGTTCTGAATTTTGGGCATTAGTTTTTTGTTCTAAAATGTTTACCACAAATATTTTATTTAAAATATTTACTTATTCCATATTCTTGATATGGCATGTCTAACATAGTGATTTTTAAAATATGCATTAACCTTGACTTTATTATACCACACATATCCATCTCACCCAAATATTAGGTCTAAGGTCTTTTAACTTTATTTCTGAGCAACACTACTCTTTTATCCAAACTAATTAGCAAGCTGCAAAATATAATTTTACATCAGGTAAACTCACTTCTCCTCTTTCCTTTGAATCTTTTAATATATTTAACTCCTGTTTTTCCTCCTCACAATACAATCTTAGATTTATCTTTTTGCCACTGTTTAAGTGATGCATCAATTGTAAAAACCAGTATAGTGTTGGGGGGAAAAAACATCACTCTGTAGAGTTGTGGTAGTCAATCTGGTCCCTACCTCCCACTAGTAGGCGTTCCAGTTTTCATGGTGGGCGGTAGGGGTTTTATCCCCTACTTTATAAATCACCATTACTATGGAACCGGTGGGCGGTTAGAGAAAATTTTACTACTAACAGAGATACAAAAGTGGGCGGTAGGTATAAAAAGTTTGACTGACTACCCCTGCTCGAGACAAAACCATTTTAGCATAGACATTATTCCCAGCAATTTGTCACTTAATAGCAGAGTGTACCAAAATGGGTACTTAAAAACAATGTTTCTAATCCCAACAGAAGCTGTATTATGAGACAGAATTAATCTCTTCCACGTTTATGTGTTAGCCCAGGTGTTTTTTTTCTTTCTATTCCCATATTATTTTCAAAGCACATGTGCACAAACCAGGGAAAGATTGTTTTTTTTAAATGAATAGATTGATTTTCCTCTTACTGCCATATAAATTGTAGAACAGATTTCTTTCTCATGAGTTTATTTTTGCTATTCTGAGGATCAAGTTAAAAGTCTTCTTTTTGCTGCTGTAGCAATCATTTTATTTTCTGGTGAAAGGTCATTTGGAATCCTGTTTGTATAGTGGAAAGGAGATGTTTCATCGATCTTTCTTTGCTTGCTCAAAAGTAAATCCTAATACTACTGAGTTCAGTAGTATTTACTACTAGGACTGGAAGAAACCTTGAAGGTCTTCTAGTCCAGCCCCCCTCCACAAGCAGGAAATCCTATACCATTCATGACAAATGAATGTCCAATCTTTTCTCCAATGATAAGAGCACACACAATTACAGAAGTTAAGCAGCTCTTCCATTGATTAATTGTTCTCATTGCCAGGAAATCTCTCCTTAGATCCAAGTTGCCTCTTGCCTGCCCTCAAGTGTTTTGGAGAATAACTCAACCCCTTCCTCCCTGTGACAGTTTCTCAAGTACCAGAAAACAGCTATCAATCATCTCACCGCTAATTGTTCTCTCTGCTTGCCCAGAAATACCTAATTCCCTTTGTCATTTATGCTGCAGTTTAGTCTCCAGATTCTTTATCTGGAACCCTAGAAAGTGTGCAGAAAAGGGTAAAAGATTTATTTCTCTTTTCTGCACAGTTTCTAGGGTTCCAGCATCTTTTTTTTTTGGGGGGGGGGGAGGATATTGTGGCAATTAGAACAGAACATAATATTTCATGTGTGGGCTCACTAGTGCAATAAAACAATAGCAATAGCATTTAGACTTATATATAGACTTCACAGTGCTTCACAGCCCTCTCTAAGCAGTTTACAGAGTCAGCCTCTTGCCCCCAACAATCTGGGTCCTCATTTTACTGATCACAGAAGGGCCGAAGGCTGAGTCAACCTTGAGTCTGGTAAGATTCGAACTGCCAAATTGCAGGCAGTCAGCAGCCAGCAGATTTGTAGTATCTGCAGTACTGCATTCTAACTACTGCACCATCATGGTTCTTAGAGCTGTACTATCATTTCTCACCTAGATACTATTTCTCTATTGATGGACCCTAGGACTGCGTTACTTTTTTTGACAGCTGCAGCACATTACTGCTTCACACTTACGTGGTGGTTCACTAGGACTTCTAGACCTACTACTACTAATACTAGTTACCCTCTCACGGTTACTATTGTTGAACTAAGTGCCATCTATTCTATAGCCGTGAATTTGGTTTTTCCTGCCTAAGTGCAGGATTGTATGTTTCTCACCATTGAACTGCGTCTTGTGTGATAATAGCATTTAGAATAAATTAACTGCCATTTCCCATTATGGAAATTTTAAAAACCTGCTACAAAGAGCAAAATATAAAGACAAATTTGCCAGGAGATCCATGTGATAGTTGAAAAATTCTGAGTGTCACTTGATGTGAGCAAGGATTATGATTTCCTGCTTCTATTTGCATTCATCTGAATGTTTGTAACCTTTCTTCCATGATAGTGGGAAGAATTAGAAAAAATCCATGCAGATTTTTTTCAATGAGCTTCAGATCTTTTGCAGAATTTATGTTCTCTCTGCGCTTCTATGGGTTTCGTGCAAATGACTAAATAAAGTTGGTCAGAAATAATGGTTGAGAGCTCACTGGATGATTTTTGCCAGCAGTCCGGAGAAATAAACCACACTGAGTTCAATTTGGTTATTTCCTTGTAAGTGTGAAATGGACAGTGGCTTCAAATAGCTGTGGGTCTAATTGATCCTTTGCATTTCTCAGCCTATTTTGCAGACTTAAAAGAAGCAACATTTTAAGTTATAAGGAGCTTTGTAAGTGGTATTTCAAAGTGGTGTTTTTTGGTTCTAGAAAATGTTAACTTCTGCTAAACAGACTTGCTTGATGAAAAAAATAAATTTCTTATGACTGAAGAACAAATAAATAAAACTGCAACATTATACATGCCTTCTGAAAAATAGGCTCTATTTTTCATGGAGGAATAAGGAAATAAGGAAAGGAAACACTATTTATGGCTTCCTTTGCAAGTGGGTAATGAGGTAGAATAAAGGAAGGGCAAAGCAAGTGAAAGAAATATATACTGTATTAATGCAGAAGGGATCACAGGGGAGAATTGTGTTGAGACTATCTAATATATGTAAAATGTCAGTACCTCCATTCCTATTACCTACATTCATACGTTTTAATTTAGTAACTTAATCATTGCTATTAGTCTGGCAAGAGAAAAATGTTTTAGTAATATGTTTTTAACAAAATATGGTAATAAAGAAAAGATTTTGAAAGGGAAAGACAGAAATGCTTGGACTAGACCAAGTTTCATAGTCCTTTTTGCAATGAACCCAAAACAAATAGAGAAAGCTCTTGTAAAAAAAAAAAATCTTTCCACCTGAAATAATAAAGAACTTGGCCTTTATGATTAACAGAAAAACTCACTGATTTCTAATTTAACTGATATTTAACACGTTTGTGCAGAAGATGACACTATGTCTTCCAACTGTGACATTCTTCCAGAGGATGAAGGAAAAAAGGCCCAGACAACTATAATCCCCAGATTCATTTATTTTACTACCGAGAATAACTTTCATAGGATAGCCTGCAATTTAAAATTAATGTAGAAAAGGGCAGATTGATTAAGTGTAAAGTAATATATGAAAAAAAGAGAAAGCTTCCTATGAGTCAAGCATAACTTCTGGTGACGCTATGCACAGATCCATGAAGTTTTCTTGACAATGGTATAGGAGGATGGCGTGCTTCTTTTTTTCTTATTTTTAAATTTTACAGACATATATCAATATCTCTGAGATTGCATTAATCTCAAGCATTAACAGACTCTGACCCAGTTTAGCTTTTCTAATTGGCCAAAGAAATGTTTGTTGTTGTTGCCTATTTCCTAAATAGAATGGTATGAAGTAATCAGTGGTGCATTTTTAAAAATTTTACCACCGGTTCGGTGGGTGTGGCTTGGTGAGTGTGCTTTGTGCATGTGCACAAACTTTGTGCATACGCTAAACACGCACTTTATGCAGGTGCAGAGGCTTTCTGACTCTCCTCCTACAATCCTGTAGGAGGTCGCTGATGCGCAGCAATCCTGTCTCCCTGTCGCTGATGCGCGGCAATCAGTGCTGCACAAAGCAGCTGCCCTTCAAAAGTAGGATATAAAGTATGGGAGCCCAGGCTGGCAGGTGGGCCCAACAGCAGAGTGCCAGAAAGAACCAGTATGGTCTCCACTGCTCATCGCTGCTACCAGCTGGGAAGAACTGGGCAGAACCGGTAGAATACTACCTCTGGAAGCATATAATGGAATACTCAAAATGGCTTTTAAAATTAAAAATGAGCGCTAAAAATATGCTCTGCCACTATCATCTTCTGTCAAGAATCTGCTTGTGGTGACATGAATTTTATTTTATTTATTTCATTTGGGCGGCAAATGAATTTTATAAATAAATAAAATAAATCCTTGTATCTTTTACAGCACAATAGAGAGGATACTTTTTGTTATTTATTTATTTATTGAAAAATGTATAGGCACCCATCTTACCTCAAGGTAATTCTTGGTGGTTTGTGAATGTTATGTGAAACTACTGATCTGCAAACAGGTTATCTCATGTATGTGCACAATGGAATTAATGAATAATAATAATAAATATTTATTTTGCAGTAGGAAGAAAGTTGAGAAGATGTAAGATAATTAGTGGCCTATATGACATTTTAATTTATAAAAGTGAATTCTGATAGTTAAGTAGATAGTAGTTTGATAACATCAATTTTATTTACCTCAGACTTAGTAAATTGGAATTGTCACCCTGACAGCCTCCGTGAACATCCTGTGTTTTTTTAATTCAAGTCAAAGACATGCAGAAACAAATTTATTTACTAAACAAATGTAAATAACTGCCCAACTCATGGCGATTCTGTGCAGAGATATACTTATTGTTGTTCACCTTCTGAATTAAAAGCTCTACTTTCTGACATAATCACATACCCTGGGCATATAAATCTAACCCTGAATCAGACTAGGTTTGAGTTCTGGAAGAATTTATGCAAGATGATCACTATGCATGGTCCTTGTTCTGTGTATTGGCTCTAAAAGTCTAGGTTGCAGACATTTTTACTAGCAAGCCATCAAAGTTCAGCCACTCCCATTTTAACACTTTTCTCAATTTCCTGAGTATTCCATTTGAATCTGTTCACACACATAGGGACTAAGTATTGTTCCAAAAATCCATCTGTTGTGCATAATGTATTTCCTTGCTTCCTCTTTTGTCTTTTTTGAAGGTATCATTTTCTACAGGCTGTATTAGTTGAATTTAATGAGTGAACTTTTTGCCTGCCCTGATTCTGATACATTCTCCATCTTTGATACATGACTATCCATACAATCATACTGGCATGAAATTACATATAGTTAGTGAAAATATACTGATTCATGGTTGTCATTCAGTATTCTATATTCTACCAGTGGGTGGTGGACTTCTGGGTGAGAAGATTGAGTAAACTTATCATTTCCTTCAGAGCAGTGCATATTTCAAGTGATTGGTTTACTGTATATTTTTGAACATGAGGAGAGAGGAGGAAATCTTAGTGCTCAGGATAAAGACTTTGATGTGAAAATCTCCCCCCATTTCTTTACTCTTTGGTGAGCCTTCTTGATCCAGCTATATATAGTGTAAATTTGTAGATCATTGTTAGGCTCTTGGAGGAAAAAGTTGTATGATTATGATTATGATTATTATTGTTGTAGTAAAAAAAAGTAAAAGATGTGTTTTTAAGAGATGCATCGTCCCTTTAAAAAAACAACAACAACCTTTCTATGTCAATTATGAGACCTATAAGTAATCACTGACACAGAAAGGAAAATTGTATAGACAATATAGTATTTCCCCCCTTATTTAAGAATGTGGTGAGAAGCTAAGCATACCAGATGGCATTTAATATTGTGTGTGCATGAATGACACAAATATGAATTAATCATATCCACCCCCATTTATAATAAAGCAAACACTTAAGACTGATAGTTTGGTTCATTATACAGTCATTCTTGCTTCCATGGAAACTGATGTTCTAAGATTTATAAATCCCTCCTTTGATACTTTAACTTATTTCTTCTTTTTCTCTCTGCTAGGTTGATGATATACTTAATAATTATTATCTCTGACACAAAACACATAGAGTAATTGACATAGTTAAAAATAAACAACCTGATTATTTAACTTATTTTAAAATTTGTTGGTAATATAATGAGTGAGAGGACCGATACAGATACTAGAAAAACAGGGACACTAAATTTGAAAAACTTATTTTGAAAGTTTTTTAACAAAAATTATGGTTATTTGGTAGACATACAAGAGAACACCACAGCATATTAATTGCTTTGCCTAGAAGGTAAATAGAAGGCTATATTTCAAAATCACATGAGAAGAGTAAGATCTTAGAATAATACATGATTGAAAATACATGATTGAAAAAAAGAAGATGGAGAAGTACAATTTTATCAGGCTGGACACTTGTAGATTGAGGTTGTGGGAGACTTGATAAATAATGGTATCAAACATGCATACTAAACCAGTGGTTCCCAAAGTGGGTGGTACCACCCCCTGGGGGGCAGTGCAATGCCTCAGGGGGGCACTAAGAGGCAAGGGAGCTGCCAGGGGGTTGCTAAGGGGCGGTAGGGGGGTGCTGGAGGAGTCCAGCTGCACCAAAAAAAACATGCGGTGGCTGGAGGTTTTTTGCAGGCACAGGAGATCAGCACAGTGCTGCAAGTGGGATTCACCCTTCCCATCCCGGAAGTGCTGCCTATACTGAGCCGCGACAGGTCCCCACATGGGCTGAGTCAAGCTGGCTGCGAGGAAGGTCTCCCCAAGGAAATGAGATAAAAGCACCTGCACCACCTAGTGTCGCAGGAATTACGTAGGGCGGGTCTTTTGGCATGTTCTTGGTGGAGTTGAGTGTCGGGAGGTTTTGCTTGGTGGGCCAAGGCCGAGAAGTTTGTGCAAAGTGAAGTTGGGGATTATAGGAGGTGGGACGGGCTCTGCTCAGAAGCGGCTGCTGAAGGGGGCGCTAAGAGGTGGCAGGGGGGCGTTCGAGGCACTGGCACCACAGGCTCATCCCATTTATTGTTGCACCAGGGCAGGGCAAGGGGCTCAATGGCATCGAATGCAGCGGCAGCACATTGGGAAAGTCACTTTGGCTTTGCTCTACTTTCCCAAAGTGCCGCTGCTGTCACATTCTGTCTGTCTTTCTGTCCATCCATCCAAAAGGTCTGTCTGTCTGCCTTCCTGCCTACTTACCTACCTACCTGCCTGCCTGTCTTTCTGTCTACCTAGTTACCAACCACTATAGATCTATCTACCTACCTACTTATCTATCCATATATCCATCCAAAAGGTATCTGTGTCTGTCTGTATTCCTGCCTGCCTGCCTACCTACCTATCTATCTCCCAATATATCTATCTACCTACCTACCTACCTATCCATCCATCCATCCAAAAGGTCTGCCTGCCTGCCTACCTACCTACCAATATATCTTATCTACCTACCTACCTACCTGTCTATCTATCCATTGGCCCTGCAGGCACATCAGGAAAGTAGAGCAAAGCCAATCAGGGAGGGAGGGAGAGAGAGAGAGAGAAACTTGATGCATCAGATTGAAATGAGGCCTGGTTTAGATTGAGACCCTTTTCCACATTGAAACATCTTTGGCTTCTAATAAAGGTTTTGTGGACGAAACATAGTCAGGACTATCAGGAAGCTCTCACATTTGTTGAACTTTTTAAACAGAATCTATTGAACCAGATCACCCTAAAAAATTACTTTTCCCCAATGTATGACAGTGCCAATTCTGAATAAGGCAAAACCAAAATGGATTGGTAAATACAAGAACACATACACACACACTCACTCACTCACTCCCTTCTAACCCTGCTGGAGCAGATGATTAGACTAGAATAGATATCTCATCTTTCTCCTCCTTCCTTTATTTCTTTACCTTTCTCTCCCTTCCTTCCATCCCCCCCTTTCTTTGTCCCTTTATTGTTCTTTCCCTTTTTTCTTCCTTCTCTCTTTGTTTCTTTTCTCTCTCTTTCCCTCTCTCAGGCTCACTCCATTGACTTGGTGCACTGCTTCGCTCGGACTTGCTTGGGCAGCTCCCTCCGGTGCAGCGGGCTCAGGACCTGCGGGGCCAGCACCTAGAACATGGCAGTGGCGGCACGTTTGAAAAGTAGAGCAAAGCCAGAGATCAGTAATTTTTGTTGCAAAGAATCAAAAGCTTCTGGGCTGTGCACAAGAAGGGACACACATGTCGATGCAGTTCAGTGACATAAAATAAAGAAATACAAATAAAACAAATCAACAAGAATCAGCAAAGCATCTCTGATTAGATTCTATTCACTACTAGAATCCAATCAGAGATGCTTTGCCGATTGTGGTGTAATGATCTGCTCCAGCAGGGTTAGAAGGGAGTGTGTGTGTATGTGTGTATGTATGTGCATAGCTGTCAAAACTCCAAAAACAGGTCAAGTAGCTCTGGGGATGCCAGTCAAAAATTAACTTGCTAAACAACCAGCCATTAAGTGAGAACCACTTGTATTTGTTTTGCCCACCGAGTCACATGACCACCAAACTGCACCTACCAGGTCATGTGACCAGCTAGCCACGCCCAGCCATCAAGTCATGCCAGTCAGTCACATGACCAGCAAGACACGCCCACCCAGTCACGTGGCCAGCAAGACACGGCCTCAAATTAGGTCACGCCCACAAAAATTTGAATCCCACCCCTGGGTGGGGGGCAGCGAGGATGAGTTTGTAGCACCAAGGGGGTGGTGGACTGAAAAAGTTTGGGAACCACTGTGCTAAACTAAAGAGAATGAATATATCAGCAATATTTGACCTCAGGAACATATAGTCAGAATATGTGATCAACATAAAGAACAGGCTCATTATGCTTAAATGTTATGTAAAAGAGACCCTCAGTCGGGTTAAGAAGATAGAGACATTGAAAATTAAATGGAATAAAGGTATATCTAAATTTCCAAATAGGAAAAGATCCAAGTATTTTTTGGAACAAATTGGAAAAATAGAAAATAACAGCCTTGGGCAACTATATGAAATATACATGACATTGATATATTGAACTACATTTTGGACATCAAGAAAAGAATTACAAGGAAATGTATTTCAATGAAGTAAATTCAGAAATAAAGGAAAATAGCTAGAAAAGGCAAGTGAGAGACATTTTGAGAAAATAAGCAAAATCACAGGAAATTTATAGCTAAAGGAAGACTACATAAAAGCAATAGAATTAAGCTACATTAAACTGAAAAGTCAAGACTAAAACCTTTTTCCAAATGGGATTTCAGAACAATAGGAACACTTGTAAAATGTATATTTGGAACATGACTCTCTTGGAAGGCAAGTTATGACCAAATGTCAAAAAAGCACTCTGCGTGGGTGAAATATCCATTTAACTATGTGAAGTGGTGGGAGAAGAGATAGAAAGATTGGATGCCTAGAAACACTGAAAAAGGTAGTGTTTATACTTATACTAAAGAACAGAGGGACAGGAAAATAAATTACTGAATTGCATTGTATAAGAAAAATTGTGGCAACTCTTATCACCTAAGTAAGACATGCACTAAATAAAACAACACATAAAAACAACAGGCAATTCACTTATATTCCAGTCATTAAGTGAATAATCATGAATTGTTGAGTGAGATAGACCAAACAGCAGATCTACAAACAAGCAAAGCTATTACTAAATGCGGTATCTGCTATCCCGCATCAGATGGGCGTCTCATGACAGGGAGCGAAGGAGAGAGAAACGACAGGAGACGAAGTTCCTCGAGATGAGAGCGCCCAGAATGGCTGGGTACAAGCTCTTTTATTATGCTCATTCAAAAGAGGGTGATTGTTTATTCAGAACCTAGGTTAAGCCTAGGTCAGACGGAATATACAAATTTAACAATGACTCAAAAAACAGCAGGATATCAGGACAGACAGGATGGCAGGAATTATATTTGATCAGGATATTACTTCTTCACAAAGCTGCATGCCAGACAATGTAATCCCAAGTGAATAAACCATTTCTGCAAATGTTTGACTCCTTGTCTCTGTACGTGCCCTGTAAAAGGTCACTGAGAAGACAGAAGCTTAATGATTACACGTGAAATGATACAATGTTGAAATGTCTGAATGATCCATAGTTGCATTGATATACAGTTGCAAACACATAAATGATACATAGTTACAACAACTAAACACCAGCATGGTTTGATAAACAAACCATGTCAGACAAACATTACTGCATTCATTGCAAAGTGACTAAATTAGTGGATCAGGAAAATATTCCAGGCATAGTTTACTTAGACTTCACTAAGCATTTGACAAAGTAGACAGTAGCCTACTTGGCAAGGTAAAATAGGACAGTGTGGCATCACCACCAAATGGATTTCAGCTAACCAATCACATTTTTCTTTTTACCAAAGCAAAGATTGGTTAGTGCTATAAGACTGTCATATTGAATGATGATACAAAGATTACAATGGAGAAACATTTTAACTCTAGCATAGATGATGAAAGCAATAATTGAGGGCAAAATCATTCCGTACCATATTAGCTGAGTGACTATGAAGTACTTAAAATATATAACAGAACAATATGGTTTTGTATAATCTAGATTTAAAAATGAGCTTAAGGATAAATTCCTTTTTATTTCTATCAAATGGATTATTTTCCTCTTTTTTCATTTTTTTTCATTCATTTTTGTGTTAATTCACTACTAAAAATGTAAATGATAAAATTGCTGGTCTTAGTTAATTGCCTAAGTCTCAATGGGCTTCATGTCAAATAAACTTTGGAGAGAGGCATTCCTTTATTTGAAATGTTATCCAGTGCTGCACAACAGTAAATATATTTCTCTAATTGTTTGTCAGTGATCTTTATTAGAATTTTATTTTCTTGGTACAAAAATGGCACTTTGTTTGAAATGGTGGCACATATGGACACATAGATGATGTGAATTAGATGTAAATGAAAAAGATGGAAATGCAAAAAGCCACATAAATAATTGCAAGTAAGCAAGTGCTTATTTTCTAATAAAATGAGCAATGCAAATGGATAAAATTCTCATTGAATGCATATCATATAGGTTTAAGGATTGTACTTATATCAATATATTTTAATCTTATTTAATAAATCTTGTACTTATGTCATTTTATCCCTTTAAGTTGTGTTGATTTTTAACAACACTTAACCTAAAGGAACAGCCTCTGCAATTTTCTTGGCCAGATTTCTCATACTTTGAAACTGTGTGTATTCCTTTATTTATCTTTATGTTTTTTCTTTCTTCCATGAATGCATTTCCTTTATTTTTTAGATTTATTACTGATAGCAATCCCAATATTCTTGGCAATTTATAATGATGAAGTTGGACAAGGAGATCCTGTCTTGTCTAAGGACATACTTCAGTGTCAATCCATATGGGAAGATGTATGCATACAGAGATAACGTTCTACTGTATATCAGCGACAGCTAAAACATCACTAAACTGGCCTAAAATATTTTACAAATATTAATAAGCCAACATTCTCAAAGAAAAATGAGACTGTTTAAAGGCAAAACTTTAGTAGACTGCAGCTCCCTTGCTCTACTAATTTTTACTCTAACATCCATTGTGGTACATTGTGACTTGTTCAGTGACAACATCTGCTAACTTGTAGTAGTAATGCAACCCAAGCAGAAAATGATTACTCTGACCTCACAGTCATTGGGTATAAAACAAATATCCTCAGTCAAATATTGTAATGGAGCCATTCATTCTGATGGCTTAGCAACATTATTGCTATTAACTTCACAGCATTGTACCTAACAGAGTAATTAAACCATATGGTGTGCTAAACTGACTTGCAAGCATATAAGCATTTTTATGTTTAAGTTGATCAGAATTAAGTAAAACAGCATATGTTTTGTGAGAGGGGGAGGGTTTAGTGCTTTAATCTGAAAAATGCTATAATTAATTATTTTCTGATAATGTGTAACTAATTCCATATTTATTGAGCAGTTCAGAATCTTGAAGATAGCTGGAGACTCTGGAAATAATTTGGAATGTATAGAATAATCTATTTTGAATAACAGATTTTTAAAACAATGCATTTGCACTGAGAATAATGCTTAATTGAATCATAGGATGTATAGTTTGAATAACTGAGCAAATTATGTTTGTGCAACAGATGTTTAGAAGAGAATAACAAATGCCTATTTCCTGTTATTGGTAGTGACTTGTCACTATTTCTTTTTGTGACATAAGACAACAATGCCACACTGCTTTTCTAATTATATTTTGAGTCTTCCAGATTGGAAAAGAAATACAGTTTGCATGCAGTCCATATGCTTCCCATGAAATGGAAAGGGAGGCCCTTTTTCCACCTGTTTTCAAGATAAACTAAAAGTTTGATCAGAATGAGCGCAATCGCCTGGCATGAAGGAATGGAAAGAAAATAAAAGCTGCAGAAAAATCTGGAACTTGCACAGCAGTGATTTTCAGTTCTTTGTAGCTGAGGATGTTTTCGTGCCTAGGTTTCCATTTGCTTGCAGGCATTTCACTGTTCTGTCTGCTTCACTCGATTTTCACCTGATTCTTTTGTTACTCATTTTGATTCTTGTAATTAAAAAAATGAAATGGAAAACTTGTAAACTGCAAAGCAAAATATTAGCCTCAACAATAATCTGTACTTCCAGGATTGCTTTGGGTTGTTGTATATTTTCCAGAAGCATTCTTAGGAAGTAAAAATGATGGTGGTAAGGGTGCATATATATCCATTGCTGTATTTTATAAAGTGTCTGGAAAAAAAAGAGAGATAAGTAAGCCAAGGAGTTAAAAGGCATGAGCAATTCCATTAGTTTGCTTTTTGGTGGATTTATTCTTTGTGAATGGACATACCTAGTTATGATAGTTATTTTGTGACCATTAAAAAGCTTTCAAAATTCCAAATGTGCTGATTATCATAAAAGATTTAATAAACCTAACATCACCCCATGTATTTTTATAAACTTATATGATGTCATTAAAAGTAAACCACGTGCTTCAAAACGTAATTGCAAAACTATGACTCCATTATACAAATCTAAGTATAATAAACCAATTGCAAATGTCCTGTATCTGTCCAGGAAGATGTGCCTGTAATGCAAATGTTCAATTCCTATCTAATAATAGTACTAAGACTAATTCTTGGCATCAAAAGGTGGTGAACAATAGAGAAAAAATGTTTGTACACTTAATAATCAGGGATAATTCAGCTTCTGGAACACATACCTAAAGACAGGAATGAAATAGATTAAGATCTCCAAGGTCCCTTCCAGCTCTATTCTGATTGATTGATTTATGTAGGAACTTCAAAAAATAATAATATAGATACATACATGAATTGCAAACATACATACATACATACATACATACACACATATATACATACATATTCAATTATTCTTGCTTGCTTTCTCATGTCCACATCTTACAATAAAGGTATAAAATTCACTATGATTTATTATGTCTAAAATGCCACCAACTGTGTGTTTTGTATAAATTTAAAATGCATGTAATGGAATTTACAGCAAAAGAAGCTTCATTTGTCATTTGTTAGAGGCTAAAAATTTAAGATTGAGAATTTAAAATGACTAAAATATATTAATGTAATATGATAGCTTCATGTTTTGACTAGTTGCACAAAATGAGATATGCTTGTTTGGAATACTTTATTCAAAAAACTAAATAATTTTGAATAGTCTTTGACCATCTGGAATATGCCAGTCAAATGAATTACAATATATCATTTAATGACATTGAGTAGGTTATGTGAAATGATAATCAATTTGATAGAATGTGTGTAGAAAGGAGGGTTATGTGAAAAGCAGAAATGTTAATAATTTGCTTGTTTCTTTATCATTTATGTATCCTATGCAATCTTTAATTGATTTTCAGTTTTTTCAGTGAGCAACAAAAATGAAACAGAGGACTTTGTTAAGTAATATACATAGGGCCTTTTTCCTTACAAACAATAGTTTTGTTGTAGTTTGTTTGGTTTTGTTTTAGCCACATGTATGTACATGTTTAAAATCAGGACTTAAGGATTGCCTATGGACAAGACTACTACAGCTTATTCAACAAACACATTGTGGTATTGTAATAAAAGTCTCTGGATGAAACCTGCTTAGACAATATCAGTTGAGTAATATGGTATTGTATGAGTAAGCAGCCCTAGAAATGGGATAATTGAATAAATAGCCTATGATAGGACTGTTCCTGTTGGTAAAATTAGCAGATGCAAAATAATATCATCACCATCATCATCACCATCATTTTAGCCATTGTCTATCCACTGCAGGATGAAGGCTTGTTTCACATGTCTCCAACTAATACAGTTTTGAGCTTTTCTTTTGTCAATTGGGCTTGCAATACTTGCTGATGTCATCAATCCACCTTGTTTCAGGTCTCTTTCATGGACACTTTTTATCAAGTGGGATCCATTCTACAACTGCCTTGGTCCACCTGCCATCAGTTCTTGCTAGTCCATTTCCATTGCAATTCTTTCACTCTCTTTATGATATTGTATACTTTTGTTCTCTAATATATTTCTATAGAAAGACAGATAGAAAATAATGTATCAGGATGGATCTTTGAGAATAATCTCTGGTTTTTTTGCCTTGGTTTGCCTTGTGATATTTCTCTTCCATAATAAACTTTAATATAACAAATTGGAAAGAGAAAAAAAGAGTAGGACGGTCATATAAGCTGTAATGCAGGAATTTTAGCTCATATTAGGCAGAACAATTTCAGTAGTTCTTCCTTGCAAATAGTAGACCAATTTTATCATTAGCATTTCCACACAATATTCATTCAACTGTAATAGCTTGTCTGATAAGATATATTTTCCAAAATATATTTTCCAAAATACTCCCCAGCATTTAATACATTTTGTCATCAAGACCTATAAGCTGCTTGCCCCAGTATTTCTTGTTATATGTCTCCAGAAACCATTCAAGGCAATAAACATTTTAGGATTGAATAATCACATTTCTTTGTCATGCCTTCACTTTTGGGTGGCAGTTAGAAGCTATTAAAATAATCATGCTACTGAGTAAATAGTAGTTCGTTGATTCAGGCTGCACTCCTATATACTCCAGGTTTTAGTCTCCTATTTGTTTGACTCACTGAGACTTCTTCCTGAATAAACGTGCATAGGATTGCATGTAAGTGGCTAGAGAACTTCTTTTGGCTAATTGATAATGTACAGTATATTTTCTCTACAAGTGAGACATATATTTAAAAAAAAAACAATGATAACCAATGAAAATAATTAAAATAATAGATTGGAGATTTCAGAACAACTGAATAGCAGAAGAAAAGCATTTAGTGTGCTCATAGCAAATTAAAGTATTGCAAAATGAGTAAATAGTGTGGCCAGACAGCTGTGAAGGCAAACAAAATAGAGGGATTGCCAGCAGAAAAAAGAAAGTCCTAATCCCACTAAATAGGATCAGACCCCATTTTGAATACTATTCCAATTCTGGAGATCCCACTTTAAAAAAAGGTACTGATAAGATTGAACAAGTCTAGAGTCGAGCAAAGAAAATGATGTAAGATATGACAGCCAAAATGTATCGGGGAGATTGGAGGAACTGAATATGTACAGTCTGAAGGGAAATGGGGAACATGGTTGAAACCTTTAAATATATTAAGGGTGTAAATAAGATTTTAGAAGACAGTATTTTCAGTATTAAGCAAAAATCAAGAACATGGGAGTGTAACTTCAAGGCGAGGGAGGGAAGTTCAAAAGTAATGTTAGAAAGTATTATTTCACATAAAGAGTAGTGGAAGATTGAATCCAACTTCCAGCGGAGATATTTGGTCAATAATCAGTTTAAATATAATGATGATGATGATGATGATGATGATGATGATGATGATGATAGATTTAAATAATCAGTTTAAACACTGAGTTCAAATATGGTTGGGATAAAAACATGTCCACCACCCTACAGAAATTAAAATAATAATAATAATTACAAAACTTCAAAAGGTAGACTCAGTGGACCATCCAGTATTTTTCTGCCATCAGTTTTCGATGTTACTATTAACAATGTAAGTGCCACCTAATTAGGATGAGTAATCATTTACTTTTTTGTAATGAAACTAGGAGCAAAAAAGGCTGTATTTTTAACTGATGGATAAATATAAAAAGCCCTCAAAACCCTGGCTTGGACTATGATTACAGTTACTTGGGATGCAGTTCATCTTGTTCACATGGATTTCCCTGTACTTGACAGCTCAAGTACTACTTTTCAAAACTCAAAACCTTGAAATAATGATTTAATAAAGTTCAGAAATAGAAGGAAATTTTGCTGCAACATGACAACACTAGACCTTACATCTCACCAGCCTCCCAAAAGGCAATTTTGAAGTTGGAACTTACTGTCTTATCCACTTATCTGCCATGTGACTTCTGATTTTTCAAAGCATTGAAGGAAAACCCTTATGTGTAGCTCTTTGATCAAATGAACAGGTGGAAACAATTGTCAGAATAGTGTGGAGTTCTTAACAAGATTGTCCATTGTTGGAAGAAGTGTGTAGCAAATGGCAATGATTATGTAAAAAAGTCAATTCAGGTAACAAATAACCTCAAATCAAGGATAGTTTTTTCTGTTTCATTTATTAAAATTCCCTCTTCTAATTAAATTATAAATTAAATTTAAATTAATTAAATTATGTGGCTAAGTGCCTAACACAGGGTAGTTCAGTGGTTAAGACGCTGAGCTTGTTGATCAGGAAGGTCAGCAGTTCGACAGTTCAAATCCCTAGCACTGCTTAATGGAATGAGCTCCCATTACTTGTCTCAGCTTCTGCCAAACTAGTAGTTTGAAAGCATGTAAAAATGCAAATAGAAAAATAGGGAATTTGGCATTTAGTCATGCCAGCCACATGACCACAGAGATGTCTTCAGACAGTACTGGCTGTCGGCTTTGTAATGGAGATGAGCACTGCCCCATAGAGCCGGAAACAACTAGCACATATGTGCGAAGGAACCTTTACCTTTTAAAGATTGTAGGCATTAATTTTCAGTCAACCAATGTATGTGTAATTGCACATCTGACTAGGAACATTGAAAACCATGTAATGAAGCCTGTTAGGAATATAAGTCATCTAACAGGTATTTGGGTTAGAAATATATAAACCAGGATAAACATTTTAGTACTATCTCTTTAAGGGAATGCAAGAGCATGCAATTGGGTGTGGTTTCTCAAATGGCCATAAGATGGAGCCAGAAACCTGGTTTGTTTTAGTCTGAGTCTCAGAAGAGGCTGTATCTTTATTTCCTTCTGTTGGAAAGTATTGCTATTGCTCCATTTTTCCTAATTGACTGATATTACTGGATTTAATGTAAGTCTGATACTTCACTGTTTTTGACACTGGACTTTGTTACTGCAATATCCCTGGATTGAAAAACTGACTGATCAACCTGTGAATGACTTTTGGACTGCTTATTTTGGACTTTGCTTAAACCTTTCTGGAAATAAAAACTTACATTTAATGTGCAGTGTATCTGTACTGTTTGTGTATTATTCCAACACTACTGTCTATACGTCTCCCTGTATGTGCTCATTCTCCAAACGGGGAATTACCTCAACACTGCTTATGGGCCCAGGCCATACCAGGCTCAGATAACTGAAAGTTAGTGGGAATGCACAGTACTGTATACAGACAGCTGTTTACTGTTTAATTGTGGTTTATTATCCTAGTAAAGATGGCACAAGTCACTTCAACATGTCTTATCACTGATAACCCAGTTGGATGGAACAAACTATGTTTCCTGGTCTATGAAATGCAGTCTACTTCTGCGTAAAGAAGGTTTATGGAATTTAGTTCAAAATCCACCAGATGTAAATGCTTGGGATCCAGAAAATGAGGGTGATGCCAAGAAGCTTGCTGACTTTAAACAAAACAATGAATGAGCTCTTTGTATAATTGGACTAACACTGAGTGACCAGCAGCTAGTCCATATTCATGGAGAAGAGTCTGCTGCTAAGTGTTGGCAGAATTTGAAGAGGATTTATGTTCGTGACAGTGTAGGTGCACACATACATCTTACACGTAAACTGTTCAGAGCACGTCTTCTGAAAGGTGGAGATATGTTAGCTCATTTAAACTTCATGAAAAGAACTTTTCAAGAGCTACATGAAAAAGAACTAATATTTTCAGAGCTGCATCAAGTTTACATCATTCTTTCCTCATTGGATGAAAGTTATGATGACTATGTATCTTCACTGGAAGTCCTGCCCAGAGATAAACTGACATTACTGACAGAACTGGAAGGTTGTTAGAAGAAGCAAGAAGATGGCAAGATAGAGACCAATTGAGGAAGGAACAACCACAAGAAGAGGATTTATCTTCAACTGCCTGTACTATTCGGAAATGTTTTTCTTGGGCTAGGGGACATATAGCTAAATTCTGTAAGAAGAGAAAACAACAGAATACTGGCAAACACCAGAAGGCCAAAAAGAATGTTAGTTTAGCAATGTCTAGCAATTCAACTGAAAACAATAATTTGTGGGTTGTTGATAGTGGAGCATCACAGTGCATTACTAAAGATAGAAAAAGGTTTGTAAAGATGTCCACGAGTAAACATGTTTCATTGGCAAATGGATGGAAGATGAAGGCATCAGGTGAAGGTACTGCATATTGTTTTTGTATAAATGAATATTTAACTATGTTATATGTATCTAAACTGAAATTTAATTTGCTATCAGTAAGGGCTTTAGTTAATCTTGGTTATGTAGTAACCTTTAGGAAAGATAATTGTATAATGGAGAAAGAGGGTAAAAGTGTTACTGCTATTTTAAAAAATGATTTATATGTAATACATGATGATCAGTTGAAGATGGCTAACTCAGTTTATAACAATGTTGAGCCACATGATGAATGTATACATTTACTACATAGATGTCTAGGGCACATTAATTTCAAAATGCTCAAACAATCTGTTGAATTGTCAGAGGGAGTAAAATTGAAACCTTGTAGCAAGTATTTACATTGTAATGCTTGTAGTCAAGAAAAGAGTAAAGTTACTCCTGCAAACAGATTAAATGGGTTTAAGACCAAAGAACCTTTAGAGGTTGTATTTGCTGACATAATTGGTCCTAAGAAACCAAGTTTAGGAGGTGCCTGTTATATTTTGAGTATTATGGACCATTACTGAAGATACGGTTTCTGCTATCTTATGAAGAACAAAACAGAAACATTCCAACATTTCTTTAATTGGCTAAGAGAAAAATTAAAAAGTAAAGTAATTACTTTAGTAATTGATAATGGGACTGAATTTGTTCACAAAAGATTCCAAAATATGCTGAAATTGGCTGGTGTTGAGCATAAACGGTCTGCACCTTACAGACCCCAACATAATTCATTTATAGAATGAAGAGGGCAAACATTACAAGCCATGACTCACACTATGTTATCTGATTCAGGATTACCTGAAACACTGTGGGGTGAGGCCATAATGTGGAGTAACCATGTTTTAAATAATGTAGTGAATACAACAACTGGAGAATTGCCATTCACTCATTGGCATGTCAGAAAACCAAATTTAAGTTATTTACACACATTTGGAGCTCCAGCATGGGTGCATATTCCCTCACAAGTAAGACTGAAAGGGCAACATAGAGCTAAGAAGTTATTTTTTGTGGGTTATGAGGCCAGCCACAGATTGTTTAGATTTTGGGATCAAGGCACAGCTCATGTTTATTGTAGTGCTAATACAAAATTTCTTGAGCATGTTGGGTGGGGTAAACTGGAACAGGAATCCAGCAATGATATTATTATTGACACCCAAATAGTCCCTAAGGATAAAATCAGTACACCCCAAATAGCCATGAAAGAGGAAAAACAGGAGGAAGTAGTAGAACAAGGACAGGAAGAAATAGAAGGACAGGAGCAAGTGGCACAGGAAAGTCCACCAGTGAGTCCTGTATTACCAAGACGTTCAACCCGAGTAACACGACCATCTGATTGATATCAGGCTAGTGTTGTATGCCAAGTGAATACAGTTCAAGTAATTATAATGAATTAAAACTGTATCCTGCTAAGGATCAGGCTGCCTGGCAGAAAGCAATAGATAAGGAACCAGAATCATTAAAAAAACTGGATGTATACAAAGATGTTAAGTTACCACCAGGTAAACATGCCATAGGATGTAAATGGATATATAAACTGAAGACAGGTATGGATGGGACTGTTACCCATAAAGCCAGGTTAATAGCATAAGGGTTCAATCAGACAGCAAATGACTACGATGAGGTGTTTGCACCTAGTCTGAAGGCTACTACATTAAGGGCAGCATTAGTGTGGGCAGCTAAGCATAAATACATTGTAAATCATTTGGATGTAGAGACAGCTTATCTGCATGCACCATTGCAATACACTATATATTTAAAGAAACCTTTAGGTCTCAAAAATGATAATACTGATAATGATTGCTGGAAATTGAAAAAGAGTATGGTTTAAAGCAATCAGGATATGAGTGGAACCAATGTATAGTTAAAGAATTAACTAAAATAGGCTTTGCAGCTGGCATGGCTGATCCATGTTTGTTTAAAAGAGAAAGTAATGGTATGATTTCATAATTGCTATTATTTACTGATGATATAGCATTAATCACCAAAACTGAACAAGAAGCTACTGAGATAATTTCACTGCTGGAAAATAAATTTAAGATAAAACAGTTAGGAGAAATCAAACATTATCTTGGTTTAAAGATACATAGAACGAGGGGAGGATAAAAGATCTCACAGGCAGATAAAATTAACCAATTAGTAAAAAGTTATAAAATGAAACTTTGTAAGCCAGCTAAAACACCAATGAGCCAGGAGTTTAGCCATAGTGATGTTCAAAGTCCTATTTTTGATAAGAAAATTTATCAGTCCTTGATTGGTAGGTTAACTTTTCTCAGTAATTGGTCAAGGCCAGATATTGCATACAGTGTTAAACAATTAGCGAGATTTAATGCTGAGCTGACTGAAAGGCACTGGCAAGCTGTAAACATGTGTTAAGATATCTGAAATAGACAATGCATTATGCATTGTATTTGGAGCCAAAAGATGAACAGAATTTGACTGCATATGCTGATGCAAGTTTTGCTACAGACATAAATACATAAAAATCTACATCAGGTACTGCTGTATTATTGGGAAAAGCATTGATTGGATGGAGATCTATTAGACAGAAACATCTAAGTTTGTCAACAATGGAAGCTGAATTCTCATGTTTGTCTTTACTATGTACAGATTTACTTTTGTATAAGCAATTATTAATTGACATGGGAATTAATGTAACGGGTCCTATTGTTTATGAAGATAACCAATCAGCAATACAGATGACTTCAAATATTGCTGTTAAAACAAGAACTAAGCACACCGATTTAAGATATTTAAATGTGAGACAATATGTGCAAAGTAAGATGATTAAGCTAGAGTACTGTATGTCAGAAAAAAATATGGCAGATCATTTTACAAAGGCCCAAGGCTCTATAAAGCATAAGGCATGCTGTGAAGATTATGGACTTAGAATGTAAGGTTGTATATATTACCTTACCCAAAAGGGGAGAAAGTTAGGAGTATAAGTCACCTAATAGGTATTTGGGTTAGAAATATATAAATCAGGATAAACATTTTAGTACTATCTCTTTAAGGGAATGCAAAAGCATGCAATTGGGTGTGGTTTCTCAAATGGCCATAAGATGGAGCCAGAAACTTGGTTTGTTTTAGTCTGAGTCTCAGAAGAGTTTGTATCTTTATTTCCTTCTGTTGGAAAGTATTGCTATTGCTCCATTTTTCCAAATTGACTGATATTACTGGATTTAATGTAAGTCTGATACTTCACTGTTTTTGACACTGGACTTTGTTACTGCAATATCCCTGGATTGAAAAACTGACTGATCAACCTGTGAATGACTTTTGGACTGCTTATTTTGGACTTTGCTTAAACCTTTCTGGAAGTAAAAACCTACATTTAATGTGTAGTGTATCTATGTACTGTTTGTGTATTATTCCAACACTACTGTCTATACGTCTCCCTGTATGCGCTCATTCTCCTAACGGGGAATTACCTCAACAAAGCCATCAGAATATATTCCAGTTTGGAGTAGAAGAGGAAAGGAAGTAAGATAAAAGGAGGTGAAATCTGATACCTACACACAGAGAGACATACAAAGAGACTTATTTCAATATATTCGTTTATCTCAATCATGTTCACAATTTCTTGGGTAGTAGGTGAAATTATTTTCATATGAGTGTTTCTGTTTATATGTGCAAACATGTAGAAAAAATCTACTAGTCTATGAAATTGGTTTTGTGTGCAATGTTTAGTGATTACTATTGTTTATTATTTGGAATCCTGAATGTTAATCTGTAGCAAAGCTGGTATAGTTTTCTCTTCATAATTCCAATTTAATGGAAATGACATTTAATTTTGCAGTGCTTGCTATATAAAATATCATCTTGCAACTAGAAAGGACTGTACTGGTTACTGGAAATAAATCGAAAAAAATGAATTCTATGCTTTAAAAAAATTTTCTTGTGGAAGATCTGTAGGAGCAATTTAAAAGCTGACAAAATAAAAATTCACAATATACAAATTAACTGCAACTTTCAAGTTTAATTAAAGTGCATTTTCTTCTCTTAGGGTTACTTGAAGCTATGATTGAGATTAACACATGCTTCAGATATTGTATCTTTAATTTAAAATTTAAACATTATTACCTAATTACTTCAGTGAAGTTTATTATACTGATTCATTCAATGAACACTGATAGGTTACTTAAAATATGTTTAGTTGAACAGATAATTATGGCTCAGCCCATCTCCTGAGTAAGCCAACTTACCAAAGTTATCTTATATAGCATGGGTTTTCCACCCAATATTTATTCTCAACTGTCTCCCAGGCAAAGGAAATGTTTAAAGAGAGAGTATTAGATTTCAGTGTCCAAATACACATAGAGTTATTGACAAAAATAGATCTTTCATTAGGCACAAATAATCAGGAACATTTGTTGAGTTCAAAGCACAGAAGATTTTATTAGTGTTACTTATACATAAGAATCTAGTCCAGGGGTGTCAAACTCACGATGACACATCATCATGTGACAACACAACTTTTTCCTCCACTAAAATGGGGTGGGCATGGCCAGTATGTGACACATCCAAGGGCCATGAGTTTGACATCCTTAATCTAGTCCATTAAACAGTAACAAGCTAAATTGGCACTAGATAAAGCTCAACAGAATTCATGGGGCTGGAGTTCATGGGTTCTTGTGGCAACACAATGACTCCAAACTGATGACATGTTTAACTCCACCTTCCAGGTCAGTGTGTTCTTCTACATCTTTAAATTGATTGGCTAAAAATAATACCCCGTTTTCCAAACTGAAAAAAAAATACATATCAATGAGGAATGTAATTTCTAGGAAGACCTTATTCTAGAACAAGATTTGAGTTGTTAGATTCTATGAATGCTTCCATCACCTGTCATCATGAGAGGACATGTATATGAAGTGCACTGGCATTGAAGATACTGTTTGACTATTCATCCCATGTCCATTTTAGGCTGAAATATTTTCCCACTTAAAAGAACAGTCCATTGGGATCTAAATCTAACATATATATTGTGAACAGAATTGCTTGGTTTGTAGATAGGGCAGTTAAGCTGAGAACCCATAATCAGTGGCATGAATAATTTTTTTTTTACTACAGGTTCTATGGAGGCTTGGTGGGTGTGGCAGGGGAAGGATACTGTAAAATCTCAATTCCCTCCCCACCCCACTAACCTGCTTTCCCGCTCTGTTCGCCTGTACAAGGCAACAAATGAAGACCCAGCCAATCAGCTGGGACTTGGGAGGCGGAGAATAGATGGGGACGAGTCCAGTCAGAGGATTTGGGCAATGGTGGGATTCAGTTTTTTTTTACTACCGATTCTGTGGGTGTGGCTTGGTGGTCATGGCAGGGGAAGGATACTGTCAAATCTCCAGTCAGAGGTGGGATTTGCTGGTTCTCCAAACTATTCAAAATTTCCACTACCAGTTCTCCAGAACTGATCAGAACTTGCTGAATACCACCTCTGATAATATTGAATAGATCAGGCTATAATATAAAGGTGATTATTTATTTGAATGCTCTTTCTTTGTATTTACCAAATATGTACAGTATTTCATCATTCTATTTTTCTTTTACCCATTTTATCCTGGAATTAGATCCTGTATTTTACTTTTATTTTTCTTATTTTATTTGATATAATTGTAAGATGATCAGTTAATAAACTATTACTACACAGTGATCTAAATAAAATGGCCATGGATTTCTTCTGTTAAAAAAAACAACAACACTGAAAATTAGCATTCAGTCAAAAAGAGTACTTTTTTATTCAGTTTAAGTGGTTATCTGTATTCTGAACTGATGGACAGTATGCCTCTGCACAAAAGATAACTGGTTTTGAATAAGATTGAATTTAAATTTTGTTACATATTTGTTGGAAAAAAGAGACTTTTGTATTCTTCTCATCTTTTGCTGTCGCTGGTAACAATTTTATGCATAAATGCTATAAGTATTTATTGCACTATGATTTAAAGTAAGCAAGGCTGTTTCTATTCAAAAATAACCAGATTTGATATGTCTGTGAAATAGACTTATGTATGGTGGAAAGTGTTTTAGCAATTCTGGAAAACTCTGAGGTTTTTCATTGCTTATGAAATAATGCAAGTGGGTTTTGCATTTGTATGTCTTCAGGCTCAAGCTTATTCAGTTACACTAAGGTTCTTTAAATTAATATCTAATCTTCTTATGGAATTGCTTCCCCTGTTACACTGATGTAGCTAATAACAGGTTGAGCAACCAGATGGCCTTTTGTGAACATTTGAATAGAAGCTAGAAGTAATATAACTTCAACAATATCTAATAACATTTCTCCATATGGTTGACATTTTTATGTGTAAAATGGCACAACATGAAACTGGAAGTTTTACAAATGTCCATTTTACTTTATTAAACTTTTCTTTAAGTATGCTGATGGAGTATAAGAATATTACTCCAAAATATTTCAATTTTTATCTTCACAACAAGGATGAAAAAATAAATATGAAAGTAGACTTTTCTCATAGTATCAAGCAAATCTTATTCTTTATTATTAGTTTATTCAGTTAATTTATTAAAATTTCAATTGCATGCCCCTCTCCAATTGTGTCTGTGAACATCTCTATGTCAGTCTGTATCTTTTTTCCCTAATCCAATGCAGTGAAATGTCAAAAACAAATTCCTGAAAAAAATTGTGGACTGTGATTTTCAGTTCTGAAAACTGAACAGGAAAGAACCAAATTTTGTGTATGGGAACAAAAAGCAAAAGGATAGAATGAGGTTGAAAATATCATCCAGTTTTCCCTCTTAGGAGACCTGGAGAGAAAACGTTAATCCAAAGAACAAATATCTCAGAGCTCTGATAAGTTACATTTGTTAGAAAGAAACTTCTGGTTACAACACAAGATTTCCAGCAACTGCTTTATTTCCACATTTTGCTCCCATGTATGGCAGTAAAACCTCTGTTCATGTTCATACGGCCTTACTTTGGATCAGATCGTTATTTTTTAAACTACTAATGGATTTTCAATCAGTGTGAGAATCAACTCTTGAAAATGAGCAGGGAGATGTAGAGAAAAATGTATCATTAAAAATGTATCATTAAAAATCCTTCAACTATATCTCTATAGGAAAGAGCGGGATAGCAAAGAGGGTATCTTTTCATATCTTATGTGGGAAAGAAGTTAGATAAGAATTCTTAAAAGGGAGAAGGCGGAGCTTCTTCTCGGTGCTACAGCTGCGATCTCGGGGCTCTGAGATCGCAGCTGATATTTTCGCCCCTGGTCGGTCCTAATGGACCTAAACCGTCCCGTAGAGACGGGGATTGTGAAGGGCACAGTCCCAGGATCCCAGAGATATCGCAAAATCTCTGGTTTGATCCGGGAGAAGCCCTTTTGCTGGCGGTGGAAAGGCAGCCTCCAAAGCTGCTGAAGTCGGGACAGCTCCGAAAAGAAAGTGGCTTGAGCGAGTGTGTGTCGGTTGGGTGAGAAACCTCTTTTGTACTGTAAATTGGTTGAGACCTGAAAGGATATCCTGAACAAAGAAGAAACCTGTGATTTTATTTTTGTTTGACTGGAATTGTTTGAGCGGCGTTTTTTAAAGTGATGTCAAATTGAGGCTTGGATTCTTTCCTTACTACTTCTTTTTCTGAGGACTTTAATGTGACTTTGTAGGTAACCAGATTGAATTTTTTCTTATATATATTTTTATGCTTCTTTTGATTTTTTAATTTTCTTTAGGATAGAGGCTCCCTTTGTTTTTGTTTTTGTTAGGGATAACATTGTTCACCCTAACTGTTTTAGGTGAAATACTAACTATGAATCATAGTTAGTGTATGCAGCTTTAACTGTAAAATAGCAACTGTGGGTGTGGTTATGAAAACCATATAAAAGTAGCAAGGCTACAGCTTGCTCGCTCTCTCTCTGGCTTTGATGATCCCTGATTACTGCTTGGAAGCAAGACTGCATTGCTCGAACGGGAGAAACAACAACGGACTGATTTATGTGAACTGACAATAGGATATTCTACATGGACTTTGCTAACTGAATATCCCTGAATGGACTGACTACATGGTAAATGAATATAGGACTGTTTTTGACTATGCTATAAACTTATACTGGAATAAAACATATTCTTGATAGCACAAGCGTATCTGTTATTTTTACTGTATGTTAATAAACATACAAGCTTAGCTCACTCATTTATCTGTGTGCCTATCTGACTAACGCTGCACATTCTGTTTAGCTTGTCTACCTAACCCTGGTTGGGGAACCCAGGCTTAACAGTTTTTTTTCTTTTCCTCTGAGTTTTGTATACATTACTCTTCTTTCTGGCTGGGGGGGAAAAAAGTATTAAGAGATCCTGCAACACTGCCAACTAGAGGCTTGAAAGTACTTTATTTGAATTGGGGAGAAATGTATAAACACTCCTTCTCAAGGACATTTTAATGTGATAAGATGAGGGAGAGCACAGAAAAATATTATTACAGGTGTTTTCCTGGACTCTTATCAATATTTCAACACTTGAGGCTTGGTTTGAAGCTGCTGGAGAAGAGAGTCATAATAAGAGCCTTGGATAAATAAAGTGCAGTGTGCAGTCTATCTATCTATCTATCTATCTATCTATCTATCTATCTATCTATCTATACACATATATACTTGTGAAATCTCTACTTGCCAGCCTTTTTGTATATTTCAATTCTAGTAATATTTTTATTTTTGCTTTTTATTTTATCCTTTTTCTTCTTTGGTTTTGGGCCTTTTTACTATTGGATTTTTCCATTTTGGATCATAATTGGCTACTCTATCAGATGGATTGAAGGTCAAAAAGAATTTGAAGTTTTTTGAAGCATTAAAATGAAAAAAAAAGTGAAAAAAAGAAGAAAGTGTTAAATGAAATAGACTGTGTGTATTTGGATTGTTTGGTGACTTTGGGACTTTTGGAATCTCTTATTTGAATGATTAAAATCATTTGGGTCATTTAAATTTTCTTTTTTTTTTCACAATGGCATTACTTATGGATGAACTGAAAATGGAATTTATAAAATATAAACAAGAGAAACAGGAAGGGAAGGATTCTTTTGGCTCTGTTTTTCATTTTTTAGAAATGGCAATTTCTACATATGAGAAACTACAAGAACAAGAAGATTGGGATGAAGAAGAAACCATCCTTAATGAACAAGCAACTTTATTTGGGGAAGAAAGGGGAAAGGGGAGAAAGAGAATGGAGAATTTAAGACTTAAAAAAACAACCAAAAAAGGGAAAAACAAGGTGAAAAGTGGACACAACATCAGAAAGCAACAGAAAAGAGGAATACACAAGAGGGTGGAGATTAAGAGACAAGGGGGTAAAAAGGGTAGAGGGGAGAAGCAAGGGAGGAAAGAAGGGAAGAGAAGCTACAAAGATTTGAAACAAGATGTAAAGAAACAGAATTTATTTAGAGATAATGGGTAAACATATAACTGAAAAAGAGATTCTGCAAAGGTACATAAGACTGTGTTGTTGTATTTGTATTTGAAATAATGTTAGAAAATTGGAATAATATATGATTATAAAATGGGACAAAATATTTAATGTAACTTAGCGAAATTTTTTTTAAAATAAAATAAATGAAATCAAATATGAGAGAATTGAATTAAAGAAAAATGGGAACATTGTCATTGTATAATATTTTAAAATATAAGTGAAATAGGGGGAAGTAACTAAGCAAAATCTATAAGTGTTCCCATAGAAGCATGATACTTATTTAGAAAGGATTGTGTAAAATGTTTAAGACTTAAATGAATATTAATTTTAATGATATAATTTCAATTGCTATGGATTGTTGTTTTAATTATATTATATATTTAAAAAAATTTTTTTTCTTGTTTTAAAATATTGAGTCTATCTTTAGAATGTACTACGCAGAAACCAAATGGAAATTATGTGTTATGTTAAGCTTTAAAACTAGGGGAAGGATAAGTATGACAAGGCATTATACTCCAATCAGTCATTACAGAAGAAATTTTGTGTTAATGAGAAAAGATAATAGACAGCTGAAACAGGACAGACAAAGGATATAAGTATAATGATTTAAATTGAGATGAAATAAATATAATAGAATTAAGAGAGTGAAAAGAGGGGAGAAGCTATATAGAAAATGTAAAATAGTAAATAAGAAATTGAATGCTATATAAAAGTAAGCATGAACCTGAATCTATGTCTGTACAAAAAGATGTAACTCGGGATCAAACTGCCGTCCAAAAAGATATTTTATGTTTTTTATGTTTTGTGTTTTGTTTGTATATGTTTGTTTGTTAAAAATTAATAAAATTCTTTCAAAAAAAAAAAGAATTCTTAAAATTCTTTTCTTACTTTGTTTAAAAAAAAACTCTGGAAAGTTTTAAAGAACACAGTTGGGATTAGAACTTTCTATTAGCAGAATATCTGGTTAGTTAGTTATTTCAGACCTCTTAACCACCCATCTTTCTCCTTCTAAGGATTCTATTTTTTGAAAGCACAGCAAGATAAAAGATATTTGTCTGGGAAGAACCAGACAAAGACCAAATTAACAGATGGGCCTGATCAATGCAAATATTGATGCTGGAGCAATATTATTCCACAAATCCAGAGGTGGTACTCAGCAGGTTCTGACCAGTTCTAGAGAACCTGTAGCGGAAATTTTGAGTAGTTCAGAGAACTGGCAAATACCACCTCTGACTAGAGATTTGACAGTATCCTTCCCCTGCCACACTCACCAAGCCACGCTCACAGAACCAGTAGTAAAAAATACTACCATTGCCCAAATCCCCCTACTGCCTTCTCCCCCTCCCCATTCTAAGCTCACCTCCTTCCAGCAGTGGAACTACTTTCAGAACGAGGAAAAAAAAAATACAGCTTTGTTTTCCCAATTTGTTTACTTATCCCATTGGACCATCTGTACCTTAGGTTCATTCTGAAATTTGCTAGACCCAATATAAATTTTAATTTTGCAAGACTTCCTTCATATTTGCATCTTACTCCTAGTTCTAAAAGTGCATTATGGCTTTGTTTTATCATGACATAACCTTCTTCCTGAACCCAGATCAATTGAAACACGACTATGTCTAAGTTGAAGATATAGTGCAGAGGTGGTATTCAGCAGGTTCTCACCAGTTCTGGAGAACCGGTAACAGAAATTTTGAGTAGTTCGGAAAACCGGCAAATACCACCTCTGAGTGGAGATTTTGCAATATCTTTCCCCTGCCATGCCCACCAAGCCATGCCCACAGAACCAGTAGAAAAAAAATTTGAATCCCACCACTGATACAGTGGGAAAATCTGTCAGATTTTAAAGCAGAACAATCAATTGATAGAAATATCTTCATCTGCTTTACTAAACGTATCAAAAATACATCAATATAACTGATGGCTAAATTGAATGTTTTGATTAAAGAAAAAAAATACAAATACTTTTATTTCTATTCGGAAACCGCTTCTGGACTTTGTGCTTGAGGTGGAAAAAATGAAGCTTTGGTTTTGGGTTTTACTGACTAGATAGATTTGTTGTTATAGAAACAGCTACCGTATATACTCACATATAAGCCAATCTCGCATATAAGCCGACTCTTAAAAAACTGCCCCAAGATGAGGAATTTTGCAAAAACTCGCATATAAGCCGACCCCCAAATACCATAGTGTTCAACCCCTGATCTGTCAGGCTATCCTGTTCTGAGCAACACGGTGGCGATCAACTGCCGAGCTCAACGCCCTGTGAAGATGGGCCAAGACCAAGGCTCACCGTCAAAAAGATTCTGGGAGGACAGGGCTTTGGGCGCGACTTTCCTGAACAGCAGAAGTGAAGCCCAGAGGGAAAAGGTGGCAGGGCAAAAGTTGCGGCTCATTGTCCATCCAGGGAGAAAAATGGCACCCGACTTCGCGCGCGTCTTACTTGAGGCGAGGGCTCCTAAGGGCCAGCTGACAAGGAGTGCGAGAGCCAAGACTCTCATCACAGGAAGCCGCCTCGCTAAGTCGCTGCTCCGGTGCAAATCGAGGCACGGCCACCAAGAGGGAGAAGGTGGGGATTTTCCTTCCAAGCAGTCATTGAACCCACCGGACTGAAATAACCACTGGCTGAACCAGGGGATTCCAGGCCCTCCTCACCACCATATAACGGTGGTTATTTAAAAAAAAAAATCAGATTTATGCGCGTATAAGCCAACCCCCAAATTTGAAAAAAAAAAAAAAAAGCGTTCTAAAGTCAGCTTATATGTGAGTATATAGGGTAGGTTATACTATTATGTAAAAGTAAAAAATTGACGTTTGATGTTAATGCCTTATTTTACTGCACCAAAGGGAGTCAATTCTTTCCCCCCCTTGCTTTCCCCCACTTTTCTCTTCCCTTTTCCCTTCCCTAGGTTCTCTACTGTTTGCTTTTTGTATTTTCTTTGTATGCTATATTATAAACTTATACAAATTGTTTTAATAAACACTTATCAAGTTACTCTTATTGTTGATAGGCAACAGATAAGAGATGCAATAGTAGCACAGGTAACAGTTAATGTGGAATTGAGCCAAAATAGGTCTCAGAATAATTATGTTTTTTCCCCCTTTCTTTGTAAAAAAGCAGAAGGTTAATGAACTTTGGGGGGGGGGGGATATTGAGCCTCCAAGCTTTCATGATTGTTTGCATCATTTTACTCATCTGGAAATAATCTGACATTTTGGAAATAATGCCGTTTGTAGGTAATGTTTTTTTCCCCTCAGATTATATGCTAAAAGAGTAACTCTTGCAGCTATCAACAGCTAGCAAGTGAACCCTAAACAATTGCATAAGTCATTTTCCCCTACTCCGTTGGGGAAATTTGGCTCAGATAAGACTGGAAACATAAAAGATAATTACTTCCATTTGGAGTAATATAAGTAGGTTCTTATTTTGTTTGAAAGAGAAAAGGAAACACACTCTGAGTGGACAATTTGTTAACCACTTGTTAACAACAGCATTTAGACTTATGTACAGCTTCACAGTTCTTTACAGTCTTCTCTAAGTGGTTCACGGAGTCAGCATATTGCCCCCAGCAATCTGGGTCCTCATTTTACTGACCTCGGAAGGATGGAAGGATGAGTAAACCTTAAGGCTAGGTCCCACTGGCCGACGGACGCAAAACGTATGCATAAAGGTCACAGCGGACGAGCAAAATTTCAGGGTTGGCTCCATCCGTTGTCATCCGCTCCAAAAAGTGGTGAAAATTTGCATAAATAGAACGGAAAAGAGCGGACGGGAGTAGTACGTAGCGGGGATGTTAAATGGATGTTCATAGGAAGCCTAGCAGATGACAGCGGATGGAAGCGGATGACACATCCGAAGGGGTTCCAAGGGAGAATTGCGAAGCGGACGCATAGTGGAAGGGGCGGATGCATAGCGGATGATGCGGATGCATCACGGATGCCTATAGGAAGCAAAGTGGATGCCGCGCAGGTGTATATCAGATGCAAAGTGTTCACTGCGCATGTGGGGAGTATGAATTGCATCAGCTCTGCGGATATAAAAGGATGCAGCTCGCACGCAGTCAGCATTCAGAGGAAAGACGTGCTGCCACATACATCTAGCAGGAACACCATGGTTCGTCAGTCAAGGAAGAAGAAGAAGCCAGTGCCTACTCGTGCCAGCCCTGGCAAGAAGGACAGAACCAGCATCCCACCCCCTGGCACTGACTCTGAAGCTGCTGGTGCTGCTGCTGGTGCTGCTGCTACTGCTACTGCTGCAACTGCTGCTGCTCCTACTGCTGCTGTGTAGTGGACCAGCCCCAAGGCCCTCAAAGCCCTGCTGCTGAAGGCCCTGTTGCTCAAGCCCCTGAAGGTCCTGCTGAAGCCCCTGCCAGAGGGAGGAAGAGGCAAGGGAAGGAGAAGGGAGAGAGGAAACAGTACACCGTTTCCGAGGACCATGAGGAGGAGGTGCTGGAATGGCTGAGGGAGAACGAGTACCTGTGGAGAAAGGGCCACAGACTCTATCGTGACACCAAGAAGAAATAGGCAGCTTGGAGAGACAAGGCAGAGAGCCTGGGGTACACTGCAGATGTACTCCTTGGATGGTGGAAGCACATGCACACATGGTATGGCAAGCTACATCTCAAAAAATCTGGGCAAGCCGCTGTCAAGCTCACTGACCAGGAGATGTATGTCATGGCCAAGTGCAGCTTCCTGGAGGGTGAGGTCTGCCACCAAGGAGCAGCCCCTCTGAGACCCCTCTCCCTCAGACAGCCCACAGACAGCCAGTCCTCTTCCAGCCAGGAGACAGCTACCCTGTCCAGGCAGGTGTCTTCAGAGGGCCCCATGGCAGAGACCCCCCCAACAGCTGCACTCCCCATGCCGCCAGACTTGGAGGATACCCTGTCACAAATGGAGGAAGAAGCGGCAGCCACCAGAGACCAACGCACCCCACCCCCAGCTCCACAGGATGAGGCATAGAGGCAGACTGGAGGGCCAGAGCCACACTGTCCTGTTGGAGATCAGGGACACAATGAAGACCAGCACAGAACTTCTCTCTCAGCTGGTCCACTTGGACAGAGGATCCTCCAGCTGCCATACTTTCATCACCTACGTGAGCCACACCCTGAGGGATATGCCCGAGGCCCAGTACCAGGTGATGAAGCAGAAGATCACAGCAGTTCTGCACAACCCTCAAGGCCCAGCTGAAGCTGCTCCTACCCAGTCCAGGTCTGCTCCTCCACCCCAGGCGATGTCACAGCCCTTCCACGGCTTTCAACAGCCTCTCACCTACCAAGGCTACGACTACCAGGACTTCCCACAGCAGAAGCAGACTTCCCAGTCCAGGCCCAGGTTTATTGGACACCACAGATGCCACTCCTCACCTAGCTGCAGACCAGACAGCCCCACTACACTCCTCCTTCCTCCACCCCACAGCCAAGCCCGTCAACGGACAATCTGTCATCAGTATTGGGCCTGACATCTCAAGTCCTTGATGAAAGGCCTCTCAACCTCATGGGACTGAGTCAGCTCTTGGATAGCTACCTGAACACACCATCCCCTGTTGTACCCTCGGGGCCAAGCACCCCAATGGTGCCTCAGACCAGCACTCAAGCCACAGCCACCTCCACAGTCCCTGCCCGCTTAACAGCTGAGACCATGGACATGACTCAGAGTGACTGAGAATAGTATCAGAGACTGAGTTGTTACTTGTTCACTTTATTTTTGCTTAAGACACTTTACTTGGTTCATTTTGCTTTTTTAATAAAGTACTTAACTTTCTTACCTAAGAAAGTTAATCAAGGTTATCTTTGCTTAACACACTCAATTCAGTTTACTTGGTTCATTTTGCTTATTTAATAAAGTCATAAAGATTACCTAAGAAAGTTAATAAAGGTTATCTTTGCTTGAGACACTTGGTTCATTTTTTTTTACTAAATAAAGTGTTGGTGAAAACCTTGAACAAATGGTTAAGCCTTTGCATGCTTCTGGGACAGATAAGGATAGTTATGGGATGGGTAAGGATAGTTGTGTGATGGGTAAGGATAGTTGTGGGATAGGTAAGGATAGCTGTGGAATAGATAAACCTCCCTTGCAAGCATAGTGGACTGTATGGTCCACCCTCCCAGGTGCCACACATATGGACCTTTATTATCAATAACAATTTATTCATTGATCAACACATTTCAAAATAAACAAAGCTCTTTATTAATGCCCTATTCATTGTAGGACCACTCAACATACATGGCACAATCTCATCAGTGTTATGAGACAGGCTCAAGGAAGCATCCATTAATCATCCATCATCCTGTCTTGCCACTCCACTGCTCCAGCTGGGGAGTTGCACCAGTGTCTCAGTAGGATGCGCTGCTTCTTCCCTTCACGTGAAGCTCTGTTGGGGCCCTGTACATCCTCAGTGTCTGTCAGGTTTTGTCCTTGCCTCCATTCACCAGGCTCCATGTCCCCATTCCCTTGTTGACGGTCCACAAGTCTGTTCTGCAAGACTGGGTAGCGGGTGCGCATGAGATTGTGCAGGATGCAGCAAGCTTCCACGATGCTCCTCACAGTCTCTGGGTCATGCTGCATGGTTGTGAGAAGTATCTGGAACCTGTTGTCCAGGATGCCAAAGGTGTTCACCACCCATCTTGCCCTGAACAGCCTGTAGTTGAAGATCCTCTGTTCACAGGTGAGGTATCTGGAAGTGTAGGGCTTCATGAGGTAGGTTGTGAGGGAGAAGGCGTCATCACCAACGATGAAGTAGGACACATCTTGTGTGTCATTGGGCAGGGGGTCTGGATCTGGAAAACCCATGATGAGGTTGCGTTCCAACCCACCCTTGAGGTCACTGGCATTGTATACCTGGCTATCTGAAGCTGACCCATTGCCTGAAGCATCGATGTGGATGAACTTGTAGTCAGCATCAACCATGGCAAAGAGGATGATACTGAGGAAGCCCTTGTAGCTGAAATAAGTGGACCCTGAGTTGGCTGGAGCTTTGCAGGCCACATGCTTCCTATCTGTGGCTCCAACGGTGTGGGGAAAGTTCCACCTCTGATACCACTGTTCTGCAAGTTTCCTCCAGTCTTGTTCAGTGGTGGGGCACTTGAGGAGCTCCTCCATGTATTCTTCAGTGATGGCCTGCACCACTTCTCTGACCACTTTGTTGATGGTGTTGTGTGGCACCTTCCACGCATACTGCATGTTTTTCTATGTAGTTCCAGACACCAGGTGGCGCAGAGTCAGTGCCACCTTCAGTCCAGGGTCCAGGTTGGGACAGAAGTTGGTGCTCGGCTTGGTCAACCTGGGTCTCAAACGCTCTACAAGTTCGTCAAACATGGCTGGTGGCATCCTCATGAAGTGATGTAATGCACGAAGGTCTTCATTCCTCAGCTCCACCATCAACTGGTCATTTTGTCCAAACTCCATTCTTCTCACTATCCATCCACACAGCTCTTGGACGTCTCCTTCTTCTCCTTGTGTATAAAAGGTGAAACAGTCTGAACAGAGTTTGGTTCTGGTGATGAATGATGGCAGCTACCATATGGACTGTGTCATGATCCATGGTGGAGAACAATGGATGATGTGGAAGACCAAGACCAAGGGTGAAGAGGTCTGTACACCACGGCTGCTGGATTCATACTGAGATCCAGGTGATTTCCTCCCCCTTTTTATAGGAAATATCGGTAGTCCGCTAGGTGTCCTTCTACATACTCTAGACATACTGCAGACATCCTAAATATACGAGATACATCCCAGATACAAACGTTTTGTCTGTTTTAATCCTTTATATACGAGATGCATCTGCTTACATCCTTTCTATTTCCGTGCTACTAATGCTGTGTGGATGTTCCATGTACCTTTCGTTTCCTCCCTCTTTCCGTTTTCAGCTGCAGCGAATGTGAGTTGAGGGGACAGCCAGAGGATGCCGAGAGGATACAGCAGACGTTTAACAGATGATAACGGACATAGAACGTTTGTTGCCCGTATATGCCGTGGATGTACATCATACGCGGAGAAAAGTTCATCCGTTCAAAAAGTTTTGTGCAGCTCAAAACTTCTTGCACGGATGAAATCTCAGTGGACGGATGCTCCAGGGATAGAGCATATGAAACATATATGCAGTGAGTACACAACGGATGCATAGCGTTTTCCAACGGATGGCAAGCTTTTTTAACGTTTTACATCCTCTTTGCATCCGTTGGTGCAGTGGGACAGGGGCTTTAAGCCAGTAAGAATTAAACTGCTGATCTGCTGGCAGCTGGCAGTCAGCATAATTAGCCTGCAATGCTGCATTCTAACCACTGCCACCCTGGCTATTTCTGATTGTTATTTCACCACTTTGCCTGAGTTCACAATGGGGTAACTGGCTCATAGAGGCACTTTTGCTTTCTATTAAGACCGTCATATTCCATTAGCTTTATTAAGAATTATGGGGAGCAAAATTTGACCTCACTGGAGTATTTTCTTTTGTATATTTGTCAGATTGACATTTAATTTGCTTAAAAGTTGAGTGTCTTTTTTAATTTCACAAATAATTTAAGCAACTATCTCTAAAAGCCAACCTCTGTTTATTATTCATTTGCAATAACATCCTGTTACTGAACAGAGTTAAGAGAAGACTTTTAAGCTTGCTTACTTTATTATTTCTGATTGTTGTTAGTTGTTCAAAGGTGGCAATCAATAGCTGGGCTGTAAGAAGCTGGTTGACAACCATTTCAAAGTTGGTTGCTTCCTCACTATTGATTTGCCTTACTGTTTCTTTCTCTCATCCTTTACTCACTGGAATTTTCCTGTGAAGGAGTTCATTTTCCAGTCTGTTGACAAATCAGTACTTTCATTTTACCATTCAAGAAGAGAATGAAGTTTCTTGCAAAGGACATTCCTCTTGCTTTGGTACTAAAAGTTAATTAGAAGTATGAGAGTAATGCAGATAACTTTTTACACATGGTAAATATTTAATGTTCAATTACTTAACATATTTAATTGGATTTAAGGGTTCAATCTGTATCCTTTTCTCTTTTGTTTTCTATTCTAGGTATTTATTGCAGCACACATTCCTCTGACAATTCAGGATGAAATAGAAGAAATATATTTTGCTACTGGTAATAAAGTTAAGGCATTTGAAATTGGGGTGGGATGGGATAGGACAGAACAGGACAGGACAGAACAGAACAGAACAGAACAGATCTGCGGTGGCGAACCTATGTGCGCATGCCGCTGACCTGCGCCCGGCCAGCTAATCTTCTGGTCTCTGCCACGCATGCGCAAGGGGTGGGGTGCTTGTGTGGGAGCAGGACACATGCATGGGGGTGCACACATGTTGCATTTTGGATATGAGCTTGCACACTTTGGACACACAGTGCCAAAAACATTTGCCATCACTGGCATGGACCGTGGAGGTCTTTCAATCCAACCCCCTGCTCCAGTACCATTTTAGACAAGTAACTTATCCAATGTCTTCTTTAAAATCTCAGTTGGTGGAGCACCTTCAACTTCTCTTTATTGATTGGATCTCTCCTTGATTATTTTCCATCCATTGCTTCTTATCCTGCCTTCAGATGCTTTGGAGAATAGGTTGACTCCTCTTCTTTTTTGTGGCAGCACCATATTGGAAGACTACTACCATATCACCCCTAGTCCTTTTTTTCATTAGAGTAGCCATAGACAGTTCACGCAAGTTCACGCAAGTGTTTTGATTCTTTTGCCGTCTGCACAACAAGCATTTTTAGGAGGTTTTAGTTTTATCCTCCAGTCCCATAATCATTGTTGCTCTTCTTCTTTATTTTTTCTAGAGTCTTGTCATCTTTTTCTATCTTGCTGACCAAAAGTGGACACGATATTCCAAGTATGGTCTTACCACACTTAGAATACTGGTCACAAGGAAAATAATTCTGTAAATCATTAAATCTTCAAATAAGAGCCGCGATGGCGCAAAGGTTAGAATGCAGTACTGCAGGCTACTTCTGCTGACTGACTGCTGCCTGCAATTTGGCAGTTCAAATCTGACCAGACTTAAGGTTGATTCAGCCTTCCATCCTTCCAGGGTCAATAAAATGAAGTCCCAGATTGTTGGGGGAAATACACTGACTCTGTAAACCTCTTAGAGAAGTCTGTTAGCACTGTGAAATGATATATAAGTCTAAGTGCTGTTGCTATTGCTATGAAAAAGTAAACTTTTCTAACCAGGAAATGATAATAAAATATGTTATAAACTAGTCAGATTTTTAAACCTTCTGCTCTGGCATCATCCTATTTCATTCCCAATCTTAGGTGGATTTTTATTGAGGGAGTGGTAAATTATGTTCTTATTGTCCTGTATCAAATTCTTTTTAAATACTTTAAAACAATATCTTTGTCTATTTTTCTGTATTGTTGTGGCAGATAACAGTCAATTTAGACTATCACCCTATCTATCCCTATGGCCCTGGAGTGAAAATAAGAATGTTCCTTATGACCAGAGCATGAAAATGCTTTGAATTTTATTGTATTAGAATAAAAATATGGCATCTTGAGTTTCATTGGAACATTGCTTAAAATCCTTCAACTGAACATTTGAAAATGTTTTATTTTTAGCTCAGAATAAAGCATTTTTTTAATTGTTGGATAATTGTTGGGTGTTTATGGAATAGGTGGAGTGTATAGAAGATATAAGGCATACTCTGTACGTGCATATGTGTGCATGATTCTTTGAGTATATGTATGAACAGATGTGAATGTTATAGATTGTATCACAGATAAGTGGATGGAGTTTGAACTAGAATTTGTGGACACAGAACACATAAGTAAGATAAGGTGGATTGGGGACAGATAATTTGGTAAAGTAAATGGAGTCCTGGATTTTTCTGGGCCAATCCTCCTTTTCTTCCTTAGTCCATTTTGTAAATACTGAATTGCTTTACAGCCAGACCTTCCTACCAATCTGTTGCTGGATTTAATACAAGATCCATTCACAATAAGACTGATTTTATATGTGATTTAAATAAGAGCATGAACTACGAAGATTGGATAGCTGAATAGGTTTAACTCAGCTTTGCACATATCCAGGTGGCATTTGGGTTTTGTTTTTTTTAAGATGAAAAGCAGTGTATGAATAAATAATTTCTTTAAAAGATGAAATTTGTATAAAATCTTCAGTTTGTATAGTCTAACTTCTTAATATAAATTTCTCTAGGTTGATGGGTCCTAAAAGAGGAATAAAATAGTAAAATACATGTGCCTATAAAGAATAGGGAGGAAAATCACCACAGAGCAGATTTAATAATATGAACATTATTCCTGGTATGAATCCACCATGGGTAGAACTTGAAATTGATTTCAGTTAAATATTAGGAGAGACTAACAAATATTCAGTTAAATATTAGGAAAGTCTTGGGATTCTCCTACAATATACATAATGAAGTAAAATGTATCATTAAACAGTTAAACAAAACCAAGGAAGAATAGTTAAATCAAACTGTAATATACTTACTTGTCAAGTCTAGAAATTAAGTCCACAAAAAGCAAATCCTTGCCTGATTCATTCAAAGATTAGAATTTCCAGAAAGTTTCACAAGGTTTTGTGTTCAGCAACAAAGTCAAACAGCCATAAAAGTTCTCACAACCTTTGAAGCATAATATCGGAAATCTCTGGGCTTTATGTTTATCTAAAATGATGAGCAACGAGTTCCAACAACGAGTTGCTCCAACGAGTTCCAACAACAATTCTTCACATTGTTAAGTTAAATGGAGTATTTTGAGAAATGCAATATTTTTTGTTTGTGAGGCTGGCAGAAAAAAGTTATAAAGAAAAATAATTTCTTTAACCTGAATGGCATTTCTTGATAATAAAGGATATAAAATTGGGTCCTGAATGATTTATTACTGAAGAAATAAGGAAAAAGCTTATCTTTCTTTTGAATAGGTAGTAAAAGTAAAAAAGTAGATAGCCAAAATATGAAGAGATATTGTCTATTATTTGTTAACTTCCTCAATCTTATTTTTAATTCTTTTTAAATTGTTGATATGGCACAAAAGTAATTTTGAAAATACTAGAGGATAGAGATATATTACCCATAATTCCAAATTGACTGGTAATACTTTGTACTCTAATTCAGTTGATCAAATTCAGTTTTGTGTCCAGAGTCCCACTGAACTAAACAATACGGCCTCCACCAATAGGAAGGCCCAGCATGATTTCTAGGCATGAGCTGAAATTAAGCCCTGCCCTCTAAATTTAGGCCTATTTAATCCATGAGTTTCCCCACCATTTCTCACATAATTTGTGAAAACTACACGAGGTGAAGAGAAATGGGGCAAATGGGGGGGAGAAAACTTGCATTTAGGAGCACCCTGCATGTAGTATACCCCAATCTACTACCAATAGAACATCGGCCGATAGAAGCTCCCTGAAGACAGTCACCAGCCGCTTCTATCGGCTGGTAGAAGCGGCCTTGGGGCGAACGCCCTCATGCACTCCCCTCACCATGAAGCCATTTCTATCAGCCAGTGGAAGCTCCCCAAAGGCAGAGTCACTAACTGCTTCTATCGGCCAGTAGAAGCAGCCTCAGGGTGAGCACCCACGTGCACTCCCCTCACCACAAAGCCATTTCTATTGGCCCATGGAAGCTCCCCGAAGACAGAGACACCAGCCACTTCTATCAGCCGGTAGAAGCAGCCTCAGGGTGAGTGCCCCATGCACGCTCCCTGCGCCATGAACCTGCTTCTACCAGAAGCAGTTGGTGACCCTGCCTTTGGGGAGCTTCCATTGGCCAGTAGAAACGGCTTTGTGGTGAGGGAAGTGCATGTGGGCGCTCGCCCTGAGGCTGCTTCTACCGGCCGATAGATTTCCTCCCCCACACGGACCCCCACCTAGAGTGGCCCATGCGCACTCAATTCTCCACGAGGCCTCTTCTACCAGCTGATAGAAGCGGCTGGTGACTCTGCCTTCGGGGAGCTTCCATCAGCCTATAGAAGTGGCCTCGTGGAGAGGTGACTGCGCATGGGACACTCTAGGTTGGCGTGTGTGTGGGGGAGGAAATTAAGTCAAACCTGAAAAGACGTGCTAGCTGTTTTTTCGGGGCTCAAAAAAAAAAAAAAAAAAAGACCTGGCCTTATTTTATGAGAAACACAGTAGATATATTTACATGAAACATTTGCAATATTTTAAATCCAAAAACTGCAATTATTCACATCTGCATTCAAAACAGAATTAATAGAAGTAACATTCTTCACTGTACGATTAAGTCACCGTATTTGCAATACAGTAAAATCTACATTTTCCTCATTTGCTTGGGCCAGATATGCCTGTAAAGACTGAACATTATTCTAGAAAATGGGTTATTTGGGATGATGAATGTGTTTCTCAGAAGGCCTCCCTCCTCCCCAGAATTAACCTCTATACATTTTTTAAACCAGTTTGGCATTTTTGCAATCTTCCCTCTGTTCCTTGATTCTCAATGCAAGTAGTCCTTGATTTACAAAAGTTCATTGAGTGACTATTCAAAGTTACAACAGCCCTGAAAAAAGTGACTTATGACAATTTTCCACAGTTGCAATCTATATAGCATCCCCATGATCATGTGATTGATATTCAAATGCTTGGCAGCTGGTTCATATTGATGACGATTAATGTGTCCTAAGGCCATGTTATCACCTTTTGACAAGCAAAGTCAACAGGGAAGCCAGATTTCACTTACGGACTTACCAACTGCAGTGATTCACTTATCAACTGTGACAAGCAAGGTTGTAAAATGGAGCAAAAGTCACTTAATAAATGTCTCACTTAATGACAGAAATTTTGGGCTCAATTTTGGCTGTAATTCGAAGATTACTTGTACACTGGTATTCACATTCTCATAAAGTTGGAATATGTGTTGCTTGTTGGTTCCAGAGCCCAGACCTAGAGAATCAGAGATAAAATAAGACAGTTTTGTAAAGCTAGTTCTTAGGCCCAAGAACAAGTCCCAAATCTGGGGCTAAGTGGGTTTCTAGAAGTATCTGCTTTGGGAGGAAGATATATTCTGCTTTGCTGAAAATATTTAAGCTTCAACCAACTAGCCAATTGTACTGGGTACTGTACTTTTATTCCAGGTTTTTCAGTGGATAATAATAATAATTATAATTATTATTTCTAAAGGCCTTTCAAAAGCTATGATTCCATGTTCACTAAATAAAACTCTCTGTGGTTTTTGATGTTCTGATCCAGGCTTAACAGAATGACGAAACAGACTCCTCGTCCTGAAAAAAAACCCTTTGTTATTTGTTTAATGTGAATTCCTGGCATTCACATCCAGAAAAATGCTTTAAAATTTGATCTAAAGATGCTTTAGAAAACAGGTGCTTTAGAAAATAGCCTGACCCCTTCATCTCTGTGGCAGCCCCTCAAATATTGGAAGACTGCTGTCATGTCTCCTCTAGTCCTTCTCTTTCCTAGACTAGCCAAGCCCAGTTCCTGCAACCATTCTTTATATGTTTCAGACTCCAGTCCTCTAATCATCCTGGTTGCTCTTCTCTGTACTTTTTCTAAAGTCTCAACATCTTTTTTATGATGTGGTGACCAAAACTGGATGTAGTACTCTAGGTGTGGTCTTTCTAAGGCTTTATAGAGTGGTATTACTACTTCCCTTGATCTTGACTGTATCCCTCTATTAATACAATTTAGGATTGCATTAGTTTTTTTGGTGGCTGCTGCACATTGCTGGCTCATATTTGGCTGGTTGTCCACTAAGACACAGTTACTGCCATTGAGCCTGGTTTCACCCAATCTATATGTATGTGTACTTTTGGGTTTTTTTTGCCTAAGTATAGGACTTTACTTTTCTCTATATTGAATTTCATTTTGTTAGATACAGCCCAGTGTTCTAGTCTGTCAAGGTCCATCTGGATCTTGAGCCTATCTTCTTGGGTGTTAGCTACTCCTGCCAGCTTAGTATCATCTGCAGATTTGATAAGTTCCCCTTCTATTCCCTCATCTAAATCGTTAATGAAGATATTGAAGAGTACTGGGCCTAAGACAGACCCTTGTGGCACCTACTGCTTACTTCCCTCCATGTAGACTTAGACCCATTAAGGACAACTCATTAAGTACGGTTTGCCAGCCAGTTGCGACTCCATCTAGTAGTGGTGCTATCTATTTCATTCTTTTCTAGCTTACTAAGAAGCAGGTTATGGTCTACTTTGTCAAATGCCTTGCTATTATGTCCACAGTATTTTGCTGGTCCACTAATTTCATCACTGTGTTGAAGAATGAAATAAGATTGGTTTGGCATGATCTGTTTTTAACAAACCCATGCTGACTGCTAGTTATTACTTTGCTTGTTTCTAGATGTTGGCAGATCTGTTTTTTTATTATCTTTTCCAGTATCTTCCTGGGTATTGATGTTAGGCTGATCAGTCTTTTGTTTCCTGGGTCTGTTTTTTTTCCTTTTTTACAGATGGAAATCACATCAACTCTTTTCCAATCCTCTGGTAGTTCCCCGGTGCTCCAGGATTTTTGAAAGATATGGTGCAGTGGTTCTGAGATGACCTCTGCCAGCTCCTTTAAAACTCTGGGATGTAATTCATCGGGCCCCGGTGATTTGTTTTCTTCAAGATCTGACAGGTGTTCTCTTACTAATTTTTTTTGCTTATTTTAACTTTTATTTCTGGTCTGTCTTTTACAGTTATGTTTTTGGTGGGTTGAGCTATAGTTCCTTCTTGCGTGAAGTTGCATGCAAAGAATGAGTTAAGCAGTTCTGCTTTCTCTCTGTTGCCTGTTACTTCCTTGCCATCTTCTCTCTTTAGTGGACCAACTGTTTCCTTTATTTTTTTCTTGTTATTTATATGTTGGAAGAAACTTTTTTTTATTATCTTTTGTTGCAAGTCTTTGTTCATTCTGAGCCTTTGCTATCCTGACTTCATCTTTGCAGATTCTGACTGTCTGCTGACATTCTGCCTTAGTTGTATGTCCATCTTTCCATTTTTTGTTCTTGTCCTTTTTTTCTTTCAATTTGCCAAAGAGATCTTTGTGCAGCCATGCTGGTTTCTTCTTGGATTTCTTGTTTTTCTTTCTCAGTGGTATTGTGCTGGTCTGGGCTTCTATGATCATACTTTTTAGAATTTCCCAAGATTCTTGAGTTGTTTTCCTTTTTAGGATTTTCATCCATGGAATCTTTCCCAAGTTCTCTGAGTTTATTGAAATCAGCTCTTTTAAAATCCAAGCCTCTGGTGTCATTATGTTCTGTTGCTTGTGTTTGTGTTTTGTTGAATTCTATCCAGTATGACATGGTCACTCTCACCCAAGGTTCCTGCAGTTTCCCTCTATCACTTCTCTGTTTGTAAGAATTAAGTCCAATATGGCTGTCCCTCTAGTTTCACCCTCTACCTTTTGGACAACAAAGTTGTCAGCTAGGCTGGTTAGGAACTTATTTGATTTCTCACTTGGTGCAGAATTAATTTTCCAATTGCTGTCAGGATAATTCAAGTCTCCCATTACTATTGTTGTGTGTTTTGTGCATATGTTTGTTAGTTGGCTGGCAAAAAAAGACATCTATTTTTTCTGCTTTATTGGGTGGCCTATAATATACACCTATGGCCATGTCATTCTTTTTTTCTTTCATATTGACACATATGCATTCTAGGAGATTTTCATCTTTGGTTTCATGCATTTCTGCAGCAATATAATGGTCCTTTACATACAGTGCAACTCCACCTCCTCTTTTATGGGGTCTGTTTTTTTTTTGAATAGTTTGTATCCTTCTACCAGTATATTCTAGTCAAGGGTTTCATCCCACCAAGTTTCTGTTATTCCAACTATATCATATAGTCCTTGGATAGTTGTTATGTTGAGAGCTTCCAGTCGCAATGCTGTAAATGACATACCTGGCAAGGGGTCTGTGAGGCACAAACTCAGATAAGCAAATCTTCACAATAATAAGCGAACTAATTGTCTCCTGCAAACACCATACCCCTTTTGCTCCTATTTATTTCCTATGGGAGGGGCCATTCTGCATCCATTTGTGCCTTTTCTTCCAAGTTGACCCCTGTTCCTTTAAGCCCATGTCACACTGCCCAACGGATGCAAAAAGGACAGAGGATGAGCAAAATGTTCCATCCATTGTTATCCGCTCTCAAAAGGGGCAAAAATTTGCATAACCGGAGCGGATAACACGGATGCGGGGAGGACGCAGGGCGGATGGAAAGCGGATGCGGAACGGAAGCCCAGCGGATGGGAGCGGATGGCACATCCGCAGGGCTTCCGGGGGGCCTCAGCAAAGCGGAAGCAGAACGGATGAAGCGGATGCACAGCGGATGCGGAACGGATGAAGCGGATGCAGAGCGGATGCACAGCAGATGCACAGCAGAAGCCTAATGGATGCCTGGCGTTAATTGCGCATGCGGGGAGGATGCATTGCGTCAGCCCCGCAGATATAACGGAAGTAGCTCGGAAGCAGGTCACCATTCAGAGGAAAGACCTGCTGCCGGACGGATTGGCTGCCTTGCCTGCTCTGCCTGCATGTCTGCCTGCCAGCCTTGCTGCCAGCCTTGCTGCCAGCCTTGCTGCCAGCCAGCAACCCCACAACCATGCGGAAGAACAGCAAGCCTCATCCATCTGCTGCCAGCCCTTGCAAGAGGGACAGGGCTACCATCCCGCCCCCTGGCCCTCACTCTGGTTCTGCTGGGGCTTCTGCAGCACGGGCTCGCTCTTCTGGGGCTGGGGCTTCTGCTGCTTCTGCTTCTGGAGGAGCTGATGACAAGCACTCCAGCACAGGCCACCTCCACAGCACCTGGACCCTTCACCCCTGAGACTGAGCGACCAAGAGGAGTGCCAGAGACTCATTTTTGTCTTATAGCTTCTTGTTAATAAAGTCTATTTTTGATTCACACACTTGGCTTCATTTCTTTTTTTAAATAAAGTCTTGCTGGAAACTTTTAGAAATGGTTTAAGCCTTTGCTTGCTTGTGGAATGAGTAAGGATAGCTTTGGAATGGGTTAGGATACCTGTGGGATGGGTAATAGCTGTGGGATGGGTTAGGATAGCAGTGGGATAGATAAACCTCCAGTGCAAGCATAGTGGGACTGTATGGTCCATCCTCCCAGGTGCCACACCTATGGCCCTTTCTTATCAATAACGATATAATCAATCATCCACACATGTCAACAGAAACACAACTCTTTATTAAACGCCCTGTTCATTGTAGGCCAACCAAACATACATGGCACAATCTCATCCGTGTGATGAGACAGTCTGAAGGAAGCATCCATTAAGCATCTACCATCCTGTCTTGCCACTCCACTGCTCCAGCTGGGGAGTTGCACCAGTGTTTCAGGAGGTTGCGCTGCTTGTTTGCCTCACATGAGGCTCTGTTGGGGCCTTGTACATCCTCAGTGTCGGTCAGGCTTTGCCCTTGCCTCCATTCCCCAGGCTCCATGTCCCCATTGCCTTGTTCACGGTCCACAAACCTGTTCTGCAAGACTGGGTAGCGGGTGCGCATGAGATTGTGCAGGATGCAGCAAGCTTCCACGATCCTCCTCACAATCTCTGGGCGATGCTGCATGGTGGTGAGAAGTACCTGGAACCTGTTGTCCAGGATGCCAAAGGCGTTCTCCACCACCCGCCTTGCCCTGAACAGCCTGTAGTTGAAGATCTTCTCTTCATGGGTGAGGTATTTGGAGGTGTAGGGCTTCATGAGGTAGGTTGTGAGGGAGAAGGCGTCATCCCCCACGATGAAGTAGGGCACATCTTGTGTGTCGTTGGGCAGCGGGTCTGGATCTGGGAAGCCCACCATGAGGTTGCCTTCCAGCCCCTCCTTGAAGTGACTGGCGTTGTATACCTGGGCATCTGAAGATGAGCCGTTGCCTGAAGCATCGATGTACATGAACTTGTAGTCAGCATCGACCATGGCGAAGAGGATGATGCTGAAGAAGCCTTTGTAGTTGTGATAAGAGGACCCTGAGTTGGCTGGCGCTTTGTAGGCCATGTGCTTGCCATCGATGGCTGCAACGGTGTGTGGGAAGTTCCACCTCTGATACCACTGCTCTGCAACTTTCTTCCATCCTTCTTCAGTGGAGGGGCACTGGAGGAGCTCCTCCTTGTATTCTTCGATGATGGCCTGCACCACTTCTCTGACAACAAAGCTGATGGTGCTGGGTGACACCCTCCAGCCGTACTGCATGCTCCTGTAGGTGGTCCCTGAGGCCAGGTGGCGCAGAGTGAGTGCCACCTTCAGCCCAGGTTCCAGGCTGGGCGGGAAGTTGGTGTTTGTCTTGGTCAACCTGGGTGTCAGGCACTGCACAACTTCATCAAACATGGCTGGAGGCATCCTCATGAAGTTCTGGAAAGCCCGAGTGTCTTCGCTCCTGAGCTCCACCATCAGCTTGTTGTACAGTCCATCCTCTGCTCTTCTGGCGAACCATCTTTGGACCCAGACTTTTTTTGGGTGCCTCCTTTTCTTCCCGTAGTAGAGTTCACAGAGCCTGTAGATGGTTTCGCAATGTTGCAGAAGGATGGTGGCTGCCGAAAGGACTTTGTCACAATCCCCAGTGGACATGACTGGATGCTGTGGAAGAGGAAGAGTCAGATGAAGGCTGCAGAGGTCTGCACGGCTTGGCTGCTGTTCTGAAAGTGAGATGCAGGCGAGTTGCTCCCCCTTTTTATAGACAGTGTAGGTGTCCTTTGCATCCTCTAGGCATCCTCTAGACATCCTGCAGACATCCCTAATATCTGAGATAGGTCCCCTCTGCGACCGTTTTTTCCTTTTTAAACGCTTTGTTTCCGTGCTGCATCTGTTTTGTGTCCGTTCCGCTTCCTCCCTGCATCCGAACGGATGCGAGTTGCGCGGATGTGCAGCGGATGCCTAGCGGATATAGCGGATGCGTAACGGATGCAGAACAGATGCGTAGCGGATGCGTAGTGGATGCAGAACGGATGAACTGGATACATTTCCCACGCAAAAGTTTTGGGCAGCCCAAAACTTTTGGAGCGGATGAAACGTCAATAAACGGATGCTGGACGGATAGAGAGGAAGCCAAACGGAGGCAGTGAGTACATCACGTTTTCCAACGGATGGCCAGCTTTTTTGTCCATTTTACATCCTCTTTGCATCCGTTGGTTCAGTGTGACATGGGCTTTAGTTTTTCCCTTCTCCTGACAGCCCTGCACATATGCGGATTTGGAACAGCTGTTCTTCTTCTCCACTTATTTCCAACTCCGAAGGCATCTGATAAATGTCAGACAGACCTAGTCCTATCTCTGCCTCCGACACAGTGCACCTATCAGAGCCTTCCTGTCAGATCCATGTATCTGTCATTTCTTCAGTGGAAGAAGAAAAGGTGGGGGGGGAGACTGATAAAGAAATCCTTTCTTGATGTAACCTGAATATATCTAATCTTATATTGAATTTGTATAACCTACACTTGATACAGTGGAGGGAAGAAACCCAGATGGCTGGAACCTCTTCATCTCTGAGAGGCACAGCCAGGAGATGAGAAGACCATAAAAGTTCCACAGTGAGATGTGTCCTGGGAACCTCTGGAAAAGTTTGTTCCTTACAAAAGGGGTGGAGGGGAATTAACATACTGGCTTTTGTTTCACTAAATACACATCGAGATAAGGGCAGGGGTTCTAAACTCATCTATCCCTTTATGCCTGAGAGACCTTAGACGCTGCTTTGATCTCCTACATGAATTGTCTCATCACAATAAAGGATTCCTTTTGATACGTTTGGTTTTCAGAAGTCCATTCTTGTTAATTGAATAGGAAAAAGTTCTGTAGCCTGACTCCAGGAATGGCCCAAATTCCTCCCCAACCTTCTCAATGTCTGAATCTGTTGACAGCTCCACTGGCAGCTGGTGGGCCACAACATTGGCAGACCTGCAGTGGTAATAAAAGGGAGTAAAATTGTACAAATGATATTAAGTGCAATATCTAAAATTATTCAATCAAACTACTAATTACATCAGTTGAGAGTATACTTATGTTTATCATTTACATCTTTGTAAGACAATAACATGAAAATAAGCCTATCTGCTCTCAGTATTTTAGATGAATACATTGTTATATTGCATATATATTTTGAACTTGATAATTATTCTATTACTTTAGAATAAATATTACATGCAGAATTTCTGTGCTAGGGATAAGTCTACATAAATTAATATTAATACTTTCTTGGATAGCATTTAAAAACCTATTGATAAGTCTTCTTTAATGTACCTATTAATAGCTAAATCTACTGTCTTTACTTAACTTTTAATTAACATATAAAGCAGTAGGTAAGTTTATTATTTGTCAATTAATTTAACATAATATATTTAATGCAATTTAAATAGTTGTAATTGGGAAGGAGGAGACATTAAATGAAAACTGATAACATTATGCAGGGTCTGTCTCTGTAGATATGTATTTAACAGAATAGCTACATACAGGTAGTCCGCAACTTGCAACAGTTTGCTTAGTGACCAGTTGAAGTTACAATGGAAAAAAGTGATCATGACTATTTTTCCCACTTATGACCATTGCAGCATCCCCATGATCATGTGACTTACGTTCGGATGCTTGACAACTGACTCATTTATGATGGTTATGTCATCCCCTTTTGCAACCTAAGGGGTCAAAAGGGGATCATGTCATCCCCTTTTGCAACCTTCTTAGTAGCAAATGGGGAAACCAG
>BLBF01000022.1:421804-452903 GCA_015471245.1 Laticauda colubrina | reverse complement strand
TATGCAAATTTTCACCACTTTTTGGAGCAGATGACAATGGATGGAGCCACCCCCAAAATTTTGCTCATCCGCTGTGTCCTTTATGCATACGTTTTGCGTCCATCGGCCAGTGGGACCAGGCCTTAAGGAAGATGTCTTACACACACCCTCACTGTACATGTATGACATAGCTGAGCTGTTGAAGAGTATGTGTTGTCAAAAATTCATGCCAGCACTTATTTGCCAGATGCTTCATCAGTGTCTTTATCAATATCTGGGCAATGCAGGAAGTTGGTTTTCTCCCCCCCCCCAGAACACTTTTTTTCTTTTAGAGAATGTGCTTCTGCTTCGAATTTCTTATGTTGTTGGGGTTTTTTTTGGCATGTTTGGCAATATTGATGTTTGTATGATTGATACTGCTCCTTAAATCTAATACAGAAACTTCATAGTCAAATGTAGTGGTCTCAATTAATTGTATTGGACATAAACTGTAAATATGTATGTGCTGACTGGAGCATATATTTTGATATAATCAGCATGGTTAATATTAAAATCAAGTTTTAGTTTTGTCTGCTGGGTCAACAATAAATCAGTTAAGATTAATGCTTCTGCTTAAGAGTCAGAATTATCAATCAATTACAGTTTATTTATGTTATCTAGAGTTTGCATATTTTTGACTTTCTGCATGCTATATTCATTTAGAGTGTTCAAAAATATTTAAGAGCAATTTACCAGCTGTCTAATAATTTACTACAGTATAGACTTTTTCAGTGTATTACTTTTCAAATGCATGATTTCCTTGAACTTGCAATCAGCATCAGGTTGGAAAACCTTCCTTTAATGCCCAATATTTTTGGGTGCATAAGGTTAGCTGCCCAATTTTAATATAATCATAATCCAAAGTTGGGAAATTTGTTATTTTAATTGCTAAAATTAAATAGACAATACATTCCTTATTTTCAAGCTTGAGATTCCAATAAAAAAATCAATAAACTTATCTATAGAGAGCTTTCTTGTTTTTAAGTTAAAACATAGAATTACAGATTTGGAAGGGATTTAGAGGTGTCCTAGTCCAATCTCCTACTCAAGAAGGAGACCCTATACCATTTTGGACAAATGATTGTTTTTATTCTTATCTTGAAAACCTCAGGTGATGGAGCACCCACAATTTCCAGAGGTAAGCCATTACATTGATGGATTGTTCTCATTGTCAGATAATTTATTCTAGATTCTAGGTTGGATCCAGTTGTGGGATTCAGCCAGTTCGCACCACTTCGAGTGAACCAGTTGTTAACTTTCTGATCAGTTTGGTGAACTGGTTGTTGGAAGAAATCATCAGGGCAGAGAACTGGTTGTTAAATTATTTGAATCCCACCACTGGTTGGATCCCTCTTTAATAATCTTCTACAAGTTACTCCTTACCCTGCCCTCAAATGCTTTGGTGAATAGATCACAATACATTGTGTTTCTTGTCTGGTCTATGTAGTAAAGCTGACAACAATCTTGTATGTCTGAAAGTATAGTTCTCCCACCATCTTCTTTATAGCCTGACAAACTAAGAAGAGTACCTTCTAAGGCTCTTGCCCTGCTACCCAGCTGAGAACTATATTGTCTCTTACCTGGTCATTTCCTAGCCAGTATCTCTATGTCCCATCTTTCAAGGTGTTTCCCCATATAATTACATCCCCTCCCAAGTCAATAAACCCTAAACTTAATCATTATAGTTCTTTAGCCATAGTTGAACCTTGATAATTATTTTTCTTCTTCCTATAAACCGAAACATTCAAAAGGAGTCAATATAGCCAACATAATTTATTTTACTTCGCATCACAGTGCAGCATTCTTATCTTCAGTTTGTGGTTCAGTCTATTTTCTACAGTTCCAAGGATAAGTGGGAAATTGTTTTCTTGTTAGAGAGCAATGCCAGCAAGCTGTGCATCTCAGTCAAAGTTGAAATAACTTTTCTTCCTTGTCATATAAAAACAATTAATTGAAAGGAAATCCCCCCTTGTAATAAATCTCATCTGGTGTTTTTTTTTTTTTGTATCAGTGGTTTAAATTCCTTTCTTTCCTGCAATTTAGCAATCCTGATTCCTTGGAAGAAGAATATTCTCTCACTACCCCATTTAATCTACTTCAGTTCACATGGTTTTCTTATAATTTTGCCTCTTACATTTGATTTAACAAATCTGACCAAGATATCTCTAAATTTCTGTATGTTTCTAGGAGAGTAAACCCAGTGAACTTGTTCAATATCTTTATCTGTTAATTTAAATCAGAGCTCAAATCATTAATCATAGAGGTAAGTAATTAAATTGGTCATGCCATTTTTCTCTAACATTCTTTTAATCCTTGTTATTTTTCCTGGTGCAATCCTATATATATGCTAACTCAAGTTACTTTCAGAAAGATTCTTTTGAGCTTTCTTTATTTCTAGGGCACTGCTGCTTAACCTTGGCAAGGTGAACATGTGTGGATTTCAACTCTCCTGCTGGCTAAAGAGTTCTAGGAATTAAAGTCCACACAAACTTCTTGCCAAAGTTGAGAACTGCTCTGGAATATTATTTATAACCATATTATATTTTAGCTATAAAGTATCCACTATTTGGCACTTACCTGGATTTTTTTTTTGCTTGCTCAGACATACCTGTTAAGTCTTTAATTACTCCCACAATATCTTTCTGCCTTCAGCTTTTTAAAAAAGTTACTTTACTAATTGTCCAATTACATCTATATTTGACTATATCTATGGGTAGTATTTTCTTCCTCTACTGTCACTTTGTCATTGTTGGGGAGGGATGCTCCTCAATCTCCTTTACGTCTTCCAAATAACCATTAATCTTTCCCTTGCATAGTGTCCCTTTCTTTAACGTTCTGCTTGAATTACCTTACTATCTAATTAAAGTATTTAGTGAAGTAAACTGACTAAATTAAAAATAATAGCTGGGTTGAAGGAACAATGAGTAGCTCAGCACACCATGAAAAATTTTAGATAATGATAATTTAGGATTAAGATTTAGATTAACAATATTTCTTTAATTGCCATATTGGTAAACAGAATCACATATTTAAAATAATGAGACATCAGAAGCAGGAAGTACACTTCTAATAAATCTGAAAGGATTTAATGGTTTACCATATTAGCAGTAGACCATAATATGGTAATACTTTATGTACAATATATGGTGAATTTGTACAATTTCTTTACTTACTTTTTAATATATTTGTTTGTAATTTGTATCTTTTTCTCTATACACTTAGATTTGTGTTAAATTAATTACCTGATAATGTTTATTCATCATAGTTGAACAAATAAAAAATACAGTTCATAAAGAACACAATCTTGGTATCATTTCTTTAATTACAATATTATCAGAAAATTCATGAAGTTGACAACAATCAGGTGTACCTGATCAGCTGCCGGTAGTAATAATGTTTTAAATAGAGGAATTGTTTTACTAGATTTGAGTTACATATGTGGCCTAGAAATGGAATCCAATCTGAGTTAGACACCAAACCAGAGGTTTCGTTTTCTGAACAGTCAGACAAGGAGACCCAAACTCATTGGTAGCCCCACACTACAATGAACAAGGACATACATTCAATTGTACAGCTACTAAGAGCTTCGGTGGCACAGTGGTTAGAGTGCAGTGCTGCAGGCCACTTCTGCTGACTGCCAGCTGCCTGCAATTTGGCAGTTCAAATCATCAGGCTCAAGGCTGACTTAGCCTTCCATCCTTCCAAGGTGGGTAAAATGAGGACCCAGATCGTTGGGGGCAATATGCTAACTCTGTAAAACTGTTTAGAGAGGGCTATGAAGCACTGTAAAGTGGCATATAAGTCTAAGTGCTATTGCTGTTGTTATTGTTAGACAAGCAGGCACAAGAACAGCCAGGGAAGTGATTAAAGCCTGGAAAACAGACCCCTCATTGGTCAACAGGCTGATTTGCCCCTAGTCTATCGAGTACTTAGATAGCTAATCATTTAAAAGCCATTCATCAACATATCAACATCTAAAAAGCCACTTACAACCAGCACTATAAATACCACACACAGAATAGTACAGACTGCTTGAGAGAAGTTCCCTAAAGATGGGATCCAGCATGAGTCCAAAAGTTCAGAAGAGAAAAGCTCTGGTCCTGTAATTAACCCAGATTGAATTCTGCATGGAACACATAAATTCACCTTCATTTGTTAGAAAGCATGTTTAAGGGAGAAAATAAAATTAATTTTAAATGTTAATAAAATTTTCAGATTTTTTAAAAATAGTATCTACAGAAAAAGAAAGAAAAATGTAGTCCAGATATTACTTCCAAACTATTTTGAACATTTTACACATGATTAAATAGTAGAAATAAATGTTATGCACAGAAGTGATAAAATATTACTTTGCAATAATGGTGTAAGCTCCCCAGAGTCATCTTGTGGCAACAAACAAATTTGATAAATAATAATAATTAACATAATAATAAAGTATTAAGACCATGATACAAAAAGTAAATCAAAACAGTAAATCTTTTACACACAGAGAGAGAGAGATATTATGTTCTAACATAATCTGGAACACCTCGAGCAATTTCTCCCAAACTTGGTACACAGATAACTTATCCTCTGGAAACAGATACTGTGGATGTGCCTAACACATTTTGGCTAGTTATGTATATAAAATCAGACCACCAACCCAAATGTACCAGTTGATTCTGCAACCAATAAAGGTTCAAGAACAGTTATCTATAAACTGAATTACAAACTTCCCCTTTATTATGAAATAAGCGGCCTGCTTACTAGATTACAGAAAGGCAGTTTATTACAAAGAAAAACATAAAGTACCTACCCTTTCATGCATGAGAGATATTATTTGTAAATTGAAAATAATTCACAAATGAGAGCAAAATAAAATAATAATTAAGATAATTAAAATTAAAATAATTCAGTTGAAATTCTTGGAACCCATCCTATTCATCTTAAGAAGTATTTTGCAGGAGGGAAAGAAGAACCTTGTGGGAATTATGCTAGCTAAGCATCAGATTTTGTTATAGGGTGCTGCCAAAGTGCCTGACACCAGTGTTTTCTGAACTGATTGAATTCAAAAAAAGAATAATTTTAACTCTGGCTCTTTCTCATATTAAATATCTATGCCATATCATGCTCCCTGCATTCATTGCCAACTAAACAACTCCAATTTGCAGCAAACATCAGTAGAGTTATTAAATATTCTGGTAACATAGATTACCAGTTTCAAGAGTGGAGTCCAACATCTCAGAAAAATAATGTTCTCCTAGAGATCATATTTTATCAGTTGATTAATTGGTTGGTTCGTTGATTCTATAGCCACCCAACTCAGTCAAGTGACATATATTGCCAATAATTAAAAAATAATTCTTAGTATGAACTTTGTCAAGGTATGTATTTTATACCATTAATAACCTTGTGTGTATTTATACAGTATTAATTCAAAAGAAAGATACAAAATAATATTTGAGAATAAAATCATAGCATCTTAAAACAAACAAAACAAAAAAAATGAATATTAAAAGCAGAACAAAATAACAAAATAAGATAACGTCTCAAATTCAGTTTGAAGTTCAATATATATAGTTAGACTATAGTGACAGTCAACAGCAACTGGATATGCCAAGGAATTCCACAAGACCACAAGCATTTGAATATCCTTCTACGGAGAGGGACATGGTGGCTTAGTGGCTAAGACACTGAGCTTGTCGATCAGAAAGGTCGGCAGTTCGGCAGTTACAATCCCGAGCACTGTGTAATGGAGTGAGCTCCTGTTACCCCAGCTTCTGCCATCCTAGCAGTTTGAAAGCATGTAAAAATGCAAGTAGAAGAATAGAGACCACTTTGGTGGGAAGGTAACAGTTTTCTGTGTGCCTGCGGCATTTAGTCATACTGGCCACATAACCACAGAGATGTCTTTGGACAGTGCTGGCTCTTTGGCTTTGTACAGATGAGCACTGTCCCCTAGAGCTGGAAATGACTAGCACATAGGTGCGAGGGAAACCTTTACCTTTACCTTACCTATGGAGACTACATAGCATATAGCTGGGAAGAGGAATCCTTACTTAAGGACAATCAGGTTCAAACACCAAATTTGAGCTGCAAAAATCCAGGCAAACATAAAGAAGATACAGAAAACACTATTGTTTGCTGCTACGTGGTGATCATCTGGATTTTTTGAGCCTTTGTCTCTGGTAGCATGACAGTAATAAAGGATATGCTTGGTCATCAGTAATTTATGCAAATCTAAATACAAGCCTCTTAAATTTAGCAAATTAGCTAACAATATTAGCAAACATAATTTCTTCAGAATAGGTGCAGTACGTTTTTGATATACTGTCCTCTTACATTTTTCAGTCAAGGCATTCTGACTAGTTGAAGCTCCTAAATCAAGCTTGAATGCAGTCTTTAAAAAAAAAAAAGACTGTATTTTTGAGATTTCTACCTCAGATCGTTGTAGATAAGCTATATCCAGCCACTGTTTTAAAAAGCATCTCTAACTATTGAGACCTTTCACTGATATCTAAGACCCATCAGGGAAGATTAAGTTAAGAAATTGAAACAAAATATAAGAAGGCAGCACTGGCCACATTGTCCATTCTATCTCTTCATTTAGGTCAGGGGTCCCCAACCACTGGTCCCTGGACCGGTCCCGGTCCGTGGATCATTTTGTACCGGGTCACAAAGAATGAATAATCGTGATTAAAATATATGTAAAAATATGTTTTTCGTAAAGAAATAGTAAAGAAGCCTTTACTATTGGGGAAGAATTGATTTTGTCGGTCCTTGAAAAAGTGTTTCTGCATGAAACTGGTCCATGGTACAAAAAAGGATGGGGACCACTGATTTAGGTGATAATTGTTGAGCAGCACTATAGGTCCATAAAACAATATAAAATGTATTTATTTAATTCATTACCCAATCCCATGCTTTCTAGATGTGATATACTATAGTGTCGCACAACACCAAATTGTAAAGGTTTTTTATAAAACTGATTAAAGAAGAATTATATGGGATAATAGAAATAATTCAGACATGTTAACCTTACCATATGAGATTAATGTATGTTTTAAAGTATATATCTGTACCAAAAAAGTAAATCATTCTTTTTTATAATATCCTTACTTTTCTTTTTTTTTTTTGCACTTTTGTTTTATTTTTTTATTTTTCTGAAACCTTTATTTCTTGTCCATCTTTTTAATTTCCTGTTTTTGAAAACCAGTTATTTAAAACTTGTGAAAAATGAAACCAGGAACATTAACAGTTTTGGATGTACATAGAGGAACACCAAATATATTTAAAGGCCAATTTAATTTCAGAAACATGCATATTATATTTTTTCTTTCTTTCAGTAGCTAAAAATAAAGGATGGGATCTTAGGCTGATAAGTTGTATGATCTATAAAGGCCAGAGAGTGTCTTATGCATGTATACATACATACAAAAAAAATTGCTCTTATCTCTAAAAACAAAATGAAAGAATAAGTTACTTAGGACTTGAAATGGGAAAGTATCTTCTTTCCCAAAATGCTTATTTAAAACCATAGATTGCTCATGAAATTCAGAGCTAATATTTCAAAAGATAGTGTTGCTTATTAAATACAAATGTTGAATGTATTTCCACTTCTGGATGATCATCAGTCATCCACTTCAAAAAGACAGATAGAAAAATTCAGGTATCCTATTCTGTATTTTTAACTAAACCAGGCCTGTCAAACTAATGGCCCGTGGGACAGATGTGTCATGCATAGGCCACGCCCACCCAGGCTTTGCAAAGGCAAAATATGTTTTGATACATCATGATACATCATGTGATGTGATCGAATTTGATACACATGAGCTAAATGATTGATAATATTTTTCAATTAAAAGGTATTGTGAACCACTTTTATTTACTATATTGTTTCAGAAAGAAAAAATGGATGAAAAGGATCTAAACAGAAGAAAAGATAATCTGGAACCCCATGAATCTTTAAAACGTAATTGTGAAGCACACTTTAGCAGATTGTTTTTTAGAACTGGAGGATGAGATGGTCTTGAAAATCACTAGGGTGAAGATCAAGTTGCAGTAATTCCATCTACCCTTATTTCAGTTCAGGGGTGGGATTCTACCTGGTCGGACTGGTTCTATAGAACCAGTTGTTATTATTCTGTGCAGTTTGGAGAACTGGCAAATCTCACCATTGCCTGCATTGTGCCTTTGCCTAATTTTTGATAAGTTGCTTTTTCATTTCTTCCCCGACTACCAGCTGTTCCGACTATCAGCTGTTCCAGATGATTTAGATTAGCTAGAAAGCAGGAAAAGGTCGGATTTCTTATTTCTAGCTCATCTAAATCACTATTGTACTGTTTTGCCTTCACCCAGGAGGCTTCCCTGAGGCCCAGTCAGGGGTGGTATTCAGGGGGGAGAAGTGGCCTGAGCGCAGAGCTGAACCTTCCTTATGACTGAAACTTCTATTTTCAGTGCAGACTCAGGTAGCAGATTGCAGAAAGGTAGATCTGTGAATGAATCTGTGATTCTGTGAGCAACTCAATCAGCCTGTCTGCTTTGCCTGATTTTGGGTAAAAGTTGCTCTTTTTTATAAAAAAAAATTAAATGTGTACATAAATATTTACATACAAGCCATTCCCAGTTAGTCATGTAACCACCAAGCCACGCCCAGTCAGCAAGCCATGCTTACCAGTCACATGATCACCAAGCCACACTCATTAATTAGGCCATGCCCACAGAACCTGTTCTTGAGAAATTTGAATCCTACCCGTTTCAGCCCCAGATTTGTTTAATGAGAACAATGGAAACAGTTTCTGAGCAGAATATGAAGTAAACCTTAGATTGTTTAGATAAAGCAAGTTTCCTATATTCATACTGATCACTTATCATTAATATATGATGCCTAATCAGAGAGTCAATTAGCTAAAACCATTCAAGCCAGAATGACAATGCAGTGGGTCAGCTCCTGGATTTTCATTTCTCTACAAGTACTTATCAATTAATTTGGATAATTTGAAAAGCTTGCTCAATGGATGGCACATAATTGGCAACCGATTTTCGTCAGGAGGATGGCATGTCAAAGCGTGTTCTCTACTTTTGTCGACAGTCCTGACAAAAAACATGTTCTTCTTGGTAGTGCTTCCCATAAAGTGGGATGGCAATGTTTCCTGTCCCCAACTTGTAAACTAGGTGATAATTGACACATTGTTAGCTAATATAGCCAATCATGAAGCACCATCGTTCTTCTCCTTTTCAAATTAGATTTGCCAGGAGGAGAAAGCATGGTGGGATTGAAGCACAGTTGCTGGCAGATGAGTGAGTTTTAAAGCACACAATTGGACTCCTCGTTTCTGTTTATCTCTTGTGTGTGCCATCACTGTCAGATAACACAAGAAAGCCATCGGGACACACCTGCATACTAATGTGATTTATTTTTTTTTAAGGTAATTTACCACTTTTCCTCTGTTTTCTTATCATAGGACATGTCACTAAGTTTCTATAAAACAGAACACTGGAAGCTACATGGCTAGGTTCACTTTTTTGAATTTCTTAATGTTAATCCTAGAGTAAAAACTGCAGTTATTCATGCTGGGACATTTAAAACAATGGAAAAATAGCAAGATCTTCAGTGGACTAAAAAAAATCCACTTCCTAATGGGGAAATTCTATGTCCTCTCCTAAAGCATCTACAAAAATCAATACTTACAAAATATCTTGGCCATCCATTTTCTTAATATTTGTTTGGTGTCTGGCAAATGATGAAAAACTAAAGGGACGATGTCCATCCTATTGAAGAGAAGGATTTGGGTGACATGATAGCTGTCTTCCGCTAGTTGAGGGATTGTCACAGAGAGGAGGCTGGGTTTTTTTTTTTAACTCGTTCTGCAAATCACCTGAGGGCAGGACAAAAATCAGTAGATGAAAGATCATTAAAGAGAGATCCAATCTGGAACAAAGGGGAAATTTCCTGATACTAAGAACAATTCATCAATGGAACAGGTTGCCTCCCAGAGTTGTGAGTGGTCCATCGCTGGAAGTCTTTAGGAGAAGATTGCACAGCCAGGATGCATTAATGTTTCCTATCATAGGGAGAGGGATTGGACTAGAAGACCTCCAAGGTCCCTTCCAATCTTACGATTTTATGATTTATGCTTCTACAGTATGTTTCATTTTTTATGGCACTTAGCGACAGAGTTGCCAATCCCAATTATAGTCAGCAAGTGAGGACTATTCAGAAGGAATTGTTTCTAGATCATTTTTCTCTCTCTCGTAAATTATGTCTCTTTCTGTACTTGCAATAGTAAATGGGAATGACCTTGAAAGTCAGGAGGAAGATTTGCAGCCTAGACAACAGTCTGTCTGATGCAGAAAATCTGAGTCTGAAGGATGGGTGGGTGGAGAGAAGAGACCTTCCCTAGTTTTTAGGAGAGCAAAAGCAAAGAATGGGAGAGATTCTTTCAGACTTGCAAGATTCTGTTACAGCAACCTTAAAATAAAGGTAGGATTAGTACTCATAGTTGGGGCTTCTGGTCTGGTGGCAGGTTCCAAGTAATGCAACTATTATAAAATGAGCTCTGAGGCATTTCAATTCATCAAAGAACAAGTTTATTAAGATACACCATCTTGGCACTAACTAGTGGAAAGCCAGTACTGAAAGTTCCTGGGCTTTCCAAGTTACTATGAGACAGTGGTTCCCAAAGTGGGTGGTACCACCCCCTGGGGGGCGGTGGAATGCCTCAGGGGGATGCTAAGAGGCAAGGGGGCTGGCAGGGGGTGCTAAGAGGTGGCAAGGGGGCGCTGGAGGAGTCTAGCTGTACTGAAAAAAACGTGGTGGCTGGAGGTTTTTCGCAGGCAGAGGAGATCAGTGCAGCGCTGCAGGCAGGATTCACCCTTCGCATCCTGGAAGTGTTGCCTACACTGAGCCACGACAGGTCCTCACATAGGCCTGGTCAAGCTGGCTGAGAGGAAGGTCTCCCCAAGGAAGCGAGGTAAAGGTGCATGTGCCGCCTCGTAGTTGTGTCGCAGGAATTACGTAGGGCGAGCCTTTCGGCATGTTGAGCGTTCTTGGTGGAGTTGAGTGTCGGGAGGTTTTGCTTGGTGGGCCAAGACCTAGAATTTTGTGTGAAACAATGTTGGGGATTACAGGAGGTGGGACGGGTTCTGCTCAGAAGCGGCTGCTGAAGTGGGGTCATGAAGAGGTGACAGGGGGGCGTTCGAGGCACTGGCACCGCAGGCTCATCCCCTTTACTGTTGTATCGGGGCGGGGCATGGGGCTCAGTGGTGTCAAATGCGGCGGCAGCACATTGGGAAAGTCACTTTAGCTTTGCTCTATTTTCCCAAAGTGCTGCCGCTGTCAGATTCTGTCTGTCTGTCCATCCATCCAAAAGGTTTGTCTGTCTGCCTGCCTGCCTACTTACCTACCTATCTGCCTGCCTGTCTTTCTGTCTACCTACCTACCTACCAATATAGATCTATTTACCTACCTACATATCTATCCTTATATCCATCCAAAAGATCTCTGTCTGTCTTCCTGCCTACCTATCTATCTACCAATACATCTATCTACCTGCCTACTTATCTACCAATATATCTATCTACTTACCTACCTACCTACCTATCCATATATCCATCCAAAAGATCTGTCTGCCTGCCTACCTACCTTCCTACCTACCAATGTATCTTATCTGCCTACCTACTTACCTGTCTCTCCCTCTCTCTATCTATCCGTTGGCCCTGTAGGCACATCGGGAAAGTAGAACAAAGCCATTCAGGGAGGGAGGGTGGGAGGGAGAGAGAGAGAGAGAGGAGAGAGAGAGAGAGAAACCTGATGCATCAGATTGAAATGAGGTCTAGTTTAGATTGAGGCCCTTTTCCACATTGAAACATCTTTGGCTTCTATTAAAGGTTTTGTGGATGAAACATGATCAGGACTATCAGGAAGCTCTCACATTTTGTTGAGGCTTTAAACAGAATCTATTGAACCAGATCTCCACCCTAAAACATTACTTTTCCCCAATGTATGACAGTGCCAATTCTGAAGAAGGCAAAACCAAAATGGATCGGTAAATTACAAGAACACACACACACACACTCACTCCCTTCTACCCCTGCTGGAGCAGATGATTAAACTAGAATAGATATCTCATTATCTTTCTCCTTCCTTCCTTCTTTATTTCTCTTCCTTTCTCTCCCTTCCTTCCAACCCCTCTTTCTTTGTCTGTCCCTTTATCATTCTTTCCCTTTTTCTTTTCTTCTTTTTCTTTTTCTCTCTCTTTCCTTTCTCTCTCTCTCTTTCCCTCTCTCAGGCTCACCCCATTGACTTGGTGCATTGCTTCGCTCGGACTTGCTTGGGCAGGTCCCTCCAGTGCAGTGGGCTCCATGGGATGGACCTACGGGGCCAGCACCTAGAACATGGCAGTGGCGGCACGTTTGAAAAGTAGAGCAAAACCAGAGGTCAGTAATTTTGTTGCAAAGTATCACAAAAGCTTCTGGGCTGTGCACAAGAAGGGACACACATGTCAATGCAGTTCAGCGACATAAAATAAATAAAACAAATCAATAAGAATCAGCAAAGCATCTCTGATTAGATTCTATTCACTACTAGAATCCAATCAGAGATGCTTTGCCGATTGTGGTGTAATGATCTGCTCCAGCAGGGTTAGAAGGGAGTGTGTGTATATGTGTGTATGTATGTGCATAGCTGTCAAAACTCCAAAAACAGGTCAAGTAGCTCTGGGGATGCCAGTCATAAATTAGAACACTTGCTAAACAACCAGCCATTAAGTGACGGCCACTTGTATTTGTTTTGCCAGTTACGTGGCCATGCCCACCGAGTGACATGACCACCAAATTACACCTAGCCGGTCATGTGATCAGCAAGCCACGCCCAGCCAACAAGTCATGCCAGCCAGTCAATGACCAGCAAGACACGCCCACCCAGTCATGTGACCAGCAAGACACGGCCTCAAATTAGGTCACTCCCACAGAAATTTGAATCCCACCCCTGGGTGGGGGGCAACGAGGATGAGTTTGTAGCACCAAGGGAGCGGTGGACTGAAAAAGTTTGGGAACTACTGCTATAAGTGCACCATCGTGCCTACCGTCCCTGTCCTATTGATTCTTTTTATTTTTCTTATGTGTACCCATTTCATGTATTCATAAACTATGTTTATACTTATACCTATTATCTTGTAAGTGATTCACAAATGAATGAATCAATCAGTCAATAAAATTTTCCAAAACAGTAAGTCACATTGTCCAACAGGGATGTGAACTCGTTGCTTGGAGACTTTGCTCCTCCCTCTTCTGGTCAGCTGCCGTTGGAAGGGGGCTGACTCATCAATCAGCTATATAGTTTTGACTGGCAGCTCCATCCAACTCAGGTCTCCCCCCTTTCAGCTTACAAGTGTGTCAATCTAAATTCATCTGAATAACCCAATCCACAATCTAACCAACTTCAGGCCTGACATCTGGTCTAGCTGAAAGAACTGAAAATACGCCATCTTCTCTATATATAGCTTGTGGGCAAAATCTATATCTTTAGCCTGTGGATTTAGGGTCAAATTACAAAAAAACTGACAGGAATATTTGAAAGAATGTGGGGTTAGTTTATTTTTTATTTTTAATGAAACCAGATAATTTCCCTGAAAGGAGAAAGTTTTGATTTAGCAGTCCCATGTTACTGACAAAAACTATCCTGATCCCATCCTCTTCCATGCTCACTCTTAAAAAGAAAATTGTTATTTTATGCCAAAATAACTCTCTTTCTCCTCTCTTTCCTACTGGAACTAGTAAATATGACAGGGAAAGGTGCTTGTCAGGATTATGATTTATAGGGAAAATGATGTAAAGTAACACCAGATAGCCTTACTGTTATTCATAGATGATGTTTATGTTTCTTTGGTTTAATTTCTGATCTGATTAATACTTCTAAGTATTTCCTGAACTTCGGGTGATTGGAAGGCATGAAAAAGAAAATGGTGCAGTAGTTCTTTTAAAAGGCCTGAGGAGAGGGGGTGCAGCCGGTACATTGTTCCGGGATCCATGGAGCTCAAAGGGGGCCCATGAAGGGGACATTTAAAAAAAAAGTTTTACAAAATCAATTTTTTAAAAAGAAAAACAATATTGGATATATACTTCATACTCTATACTTTGTGTAGCAAAACTGCCTTGCAGCCTTGTTTGACATGACCTTTATTAATCTGAAACTCAGTGAACAGTTATTTATGTAATTTATTGAATTTTAATTTCATTTCTATGGCGCGCCCATGAGGAGAGAAACTGTGCTCCCGGCCTGCCCCTATGCGCCATTCTGCCCCGCCGCCTCTATGGCCTGCCCTGTGTACATGCTGCTCTGCTATGCCACCTCTGTGGCACTCTGCTCTCCATGGGAGAGGAGAGGCGCTCCTGGTCTGCCCCGTACGCACATGCACTATGCCCTGCCCAGGCTGACCCCAGCCCTGCCAGTGTCATGAAGAGCCCAGCCAAGGAGTTTTTAGTCTTGTTCCAGCATTTAATAATCCTTTTAGCTGCCCTGAAGATGACCTGCCCTTTCCTCTTCTAGGCATTGTTCTTTTGACATTGGTTTTGGAGAATTCATGTTGTAAGTATCCTAAAGAATGTAAAAAACATTTATACATGCATATATGTATTATATATAAACTGACTAAAACCCCAAATATAGAAAATAAAATTACACTTGTGTTCAATGCTTGTTGAAGAAAATATTATCAAGCTAGTTCACAAAGTCCACATCCATAGTGATGCAGTATTGTTGCTGCTGGATTCTGCAGGATATTAAGGTTAAAAATTATTTCAAAAGCTGTCCTGTAGATCACAATAAAAAGCTTCCTTGGTGTTCAGACCAATAAATAAATTAGAAGAAGGGCTTTAAGCTCTGCATGATAAAAGGAACTGAAAGTAGGGCAGAGAAAGAACAACCTTTGTAAGGAGTCTTGCCTGAGGCTAAGAAGAACCAGAAGTTCATTGTGTATTTCAGCATATGATATAACCATGTTGCAAAAAGCTGGAGACTGAGGCTTGGCAGAGCCTCAGGGCACTACCTTTTCAGATATATGTAATGACAATAAAAGACAGGGTTTACTAAATAAATCTTGTTTGTGCTCATATTCTTAACTTGCAACTTAAAATGTGGATCATCAATTTCCCATGAAGCACTGTCATAAGTGTTTTGTTACCTTTGATGACATATTGTTATCAATTGAAAGCTTTAAATCAGAAGTTCAGTTATTTAGTATTAACATGCTAAGTCCCCTTTCCAGTCATGATTGACTCTAGGAGGCAATGTTCATCTCTGTTTTTTAGCCAAGAAAGCCTGAAGAAATCTCACTAGTCATACGACTAGCATGACAATACCCTGAGGCACATGGAACCCTGTTACATTATTGTATATTTGTATTGCATTATTTGCATTGACATTTTTATAACATTAAAATAGATTATTATCAAATAATTTATAACTGTAACCAAAATAATCAAATTATATAGATCAAGATTTTTTTAAACTGCCTAATCAAAAATATTTAAAAAGTTTGAACATTCTAATCTCAGGAAAAACCCATATAGTTGATATGATATAAGCCCATTTGAAATCCCAAAGTGGTTTTTCACGTTAAGTTAAAATCTATATCAGATTTATTTTTCAGACATGAAATTAGCTTTGACATTGACATAATTTTCCATTCCTTGTATTCTACTATGAAAAAGATTTATTGTAGTGTGAAGCTTTAAGATTTTTTGCAGCTATTGCAATGGATAAAATATGTTCTGTTCTGTTGGTAAAACTGTAGAACATTTTAATACTGTATTTCATGTTTTAAAAAAGTCTCAAAAAAGAAAAGAAATATACTTTAAAATGTTTTTCATTCTATTAGTAGTTAGGATCTTCCATTCTGTATCTTTTATAGAAAAAACATACAACACAGATATTTTGTTATTACATTAATATTAAATACAATATTTATTTTTGCATAATTTTGTCTAATTTTAAATTACTGAAATATATGGGACCATTTTCCTAAATAATCCATATTTTAACAAGTGAATTTCATTTATTAAACTTATACACCACCCTTCTCACCTGAAGGTGACATTAGGAGACTCAGTTTTATTGGCAATGAGGCTCTAAACATTTATAATTAATGTATTTGCATTACAGATTTCAGCACCATGCTACACAACCCATTTTCTTCCTGTTTCATGTGAAGGGTTCCCTTACTTATATGCAGAAAATTCATATACTCTGAATAAATTATGTGAATTTGCTGCATTCTTTATGCAGCGAATATAACCCTTGCCTTAAGCAAGGGAATCCTTACTTCTTCATATAAAAGAAAATGTAAATGTTTTCTGTGGCCACTGCTAAAAAGATGACCGGAAGAATTCCAGAAAACCCTAAATACTTCCTTTAACTTGTTGGGAAGGGAAATCACAACTGAGTAGATCTACCCTCTTAAGCAACAAGAAAGTATGAAGGAAACTGTTATGACAAAGGTAAGAGATAGAAGATAAAAGGCTGAGTTCATGACAGTGCCTGGATGAAGCTAAGCATGGAGCATGACCTAGGCTCCATGCTTAGCTTCTTGAAAACTAAGCGTGGAGGCCTATTTAATTCTTGGGATATACTCAAGGGAAATAAGGTTATAAGCAGAAGTGGTATTCAGCAGGTTCTCACCAGTTCTGGAGAACCGGTAGCGGAATTTTGAGAACTGGCAAATACCACCTCTGGCTGGAGATTTTACAGTATCCTTCCTCTGCCACACCCACCAAGCCAGACCCACAGAACTGGTAGTGAAAAAAATTGAACCCTACCACTACCATAAGCTAGGCTAAGAAGCCAAAACCATCCTAAAAGAAGGCAGTAGCAAACTGGTACCGGCATTTTTGATACTATTGTCAAGAAAATTGTTTGTAAGTATCTAAGAAATTAACCAATGAGGGAATGGAGGGTTCTAGAAGTATACTGCTGACTTAAGGGACGACACAATCAAGAGATTTTTGGATTCCTAGAACATGATTTAAATTACCATGGAGTATCAAACTCGATTTAATTGAAGGTCACATCAGGGTTATGTTTAACCTCTGGGGAATGGGGTGGGCATGACCAAGTTGGGTGTGGCCAGCTCAACAACACTTGTGTTGGAGGCACCTGTGGCGGCCAAAGTGCTCTGCCACTGAAAATAAGCTCCCGAGCTCCATTTTTGGCTGCAATGGCCTCCTGCAACTCTCTGCCAGGGAAAACGAGCTTGAGGGGCCACTCATGGCAAAGGCACAGTGGGCCGGTCCTTCACTGTTTCCAGGATGGTCCCGCAGGTCAGATGTAAGTACCCCGTCAACCTTGAGTTTGATTTCCCTACCCTACAGGAAGGGCTTTTGGCAGGCTTCATTTCACAAGAACCAGGAAGAATATATTAGATGAGGGCAGGTACAATATTTTTGCCATGACTGAAACTTGATGAGGTGGAACATACCATTAGAAGGAAATCAATTTAGGCAGAGGTTTGTCCTCCAAGCTTGCTGCTTGGCTCTTGAACATTTCATTATTAAACTAGATAAGGTCTTCAGTGGGGTTTTGGGTGAAGTGTCTTATTTGCTTAATAAATAAATTGTTCAAAAGAAACTGACACAACAAAAGAGTGAGGGGAGTTATGTTGCATGTAAGGAATCATTATACCTCTACAGAAATATACAACACCAAGGATTGAAAGCTTTATTGAATTCTAGAACAAATCCTACAAGCCCGTGTTTTCACTCAAGGCTCAAGTGAACAAGTTCAAATTTCTTAACCTTGATTGTGTTATGCAAAAACCTAATTTTCTAGAGAAGTTTTTTATGTTGGGAAAGAGAAAGAAGATGACTAGTGTCAGTAAGGTGGATGAGCTTAATTACAAAGGTGCTTACATTGTTGGAAGATCTGAAAGATCAAATCCTCGTGGAAAAAGTCTTAAAAGTGTAGTAGTTGCTTGATGGCATATAGTTAATCAAAATACACATGAGCCAATTAATATTTATAATATGCAGCACATATTTTCTAACAATTATAGAATATACCATATTTTTTATATTAAGTCCTAGTTCCAAGTGCTCTCTCTATTATTCAGGCACTTGTAATTGAGTTCATTCATTTTTTTTACACCTATCCAATGTATACTCATCAGTAGTGGGATTCAAATTTTTTTTACTACAGGCTCTATTTTGTTTTCTAATGTTTATATATATATATATGTTGTTTTTGCTATGTTTTTTGAATTTTTCTTTTTCAATTTTCAAGGGGAAGTACCAAGCAGAGTCTGAATGTTAAGATCTACATGATATAAAATAGATATTAGAAATTTGAATGTTATAATTTTAGAATGCACAAATTCAATGTTTAATGAGATTTCATATGATAATAACAATAAGATTTAAAGTGTTGCACTTCGATTGGCAATCATAGGGGGGATTTTGCTTTCTTAAGAATGTTGGAAGAGAACATATGAAATTGTAAACAAGACAGACAAAAGTATAAGTACAATGAATATAAAGATATAGAAATTTAGGAAAAATAAATACAATTGAATCAGAAGAAAACGAGATAATCATAAAAGAAAATTAAGAGAAGTAAAGGGAGAAATAGTGAGAAGTTGGAAAAGGAGTAATAAGATATGAAGTTGAATACATAAGGTGAATATGCATATTAAATTGTGTCTGTATGGAAATGTGATAACCCAGAACAATGCTGTACTCAAATAAGATGTTTTGTTAAAACTCAATAAAACTTTATTTTAAAAAAAAATACTACTGGTTCTGTGGGCATGGCTTGGTGGGCATGGTGTTGCTTGGTGGGTGTAGCTTGGTGGACGTGGCAGGGGAAAGATACTGCAAAATCTCCATCCCCTCCCCATTCCTGGGGCAAGGTTTTCTGCAAAATCCCACTCCCTCTCCAGCCCATGAACCTGCTTTCCAGCTCCATTCTCCTGTGTAGGGCAACCAAAGAAGACCCAGCCAATCAGCTGGGACTCAATGGGAGGCAGAGAATAGATGGGGTTGGTGGGGCCAATCAGAGGTGGTATTTGCCAGTTCTCCAAACTACTCAAAATTTCCACTTCTGGTTCTCCAAAACTGGTCAGAACCTGCTGAATACTACCTGTGTATACTCATAATTATTTATAATTATGATAATACTCATAATACTCCCATATTTTGGGAGGAAAATATAGAGATCCACTGGAGTTTTTCCTTTGTTTTTCAGGATCTGAGGAAGTACCAGATGAAAATAGTTTCAGATATTTAGGTAGAATTACTGTTCATTTTAACATTTAATTTTTGTTAGTGGTGTAGTCATTGACGAAATTAGTAGGCAGTTCCATGTGATGTGCTTTAATTGAAGTGTGATGTGTGATCATACAATAAACCCTGCATTCAATAAATATTGGCTCTGAATAAGCTTAGGGAAAACATATATTTTTAATGTGAAATTTTAAATGTTGCAATCCTGGATGGAAAGTAAATTGTTGCTACAGTGTAGCCAGAATAACTGGCTTGCATAGATTTCATATATACCCAATTCATTCCCTTTCCATTCTTTGTGGATGACAGCTGATTGTTATTCATTTTACGTACCATGGCAGGTCTGCCAGGTTTTCAGGAAACCGGAAAGCAAGCTGGCTGACAAATATAACTTTTCAGTCTTCACAGTTATTTTAATACATTGCATTAGAGTTCTTGATGTGATCTATAAAAAGTTCTTTTTTAGAAATAGAATTTCCCATCTTCTTGTATTATGACTTAACATTCTGATTTGTCTCTCTGTTCTAAAGGCTGTGCACGACATGTGTGTGTGTATGTTTTCATGTGTGTATGTGTTTGTGTGTGGATCTTTGTGTATCTGTGATTGTAGAAGTCTGGATGCATAGTTTTGTTTTTCAGATTATTCATCTTTGGTTTATGATGCAGTATGTTATGTTCTTCAGTAAAATAATACAGTATTTAAATGTCTTTGTAGTATCACTAGATTAAACATAAATGTTTTAAATATTACTATAGTGACTACAGCAAGCATGAAATGATATAACGATTTCATTAGTATATCTGAAAGGGAAAATTTTAAGCTTTGATGAAGGAAGCAATGTTTAGAAGTAATTTAACTTTAATTTTTAAAAAGAGAGTCAGTAATAATTCTTAGAAAACTGAATGTTTACACTTATTTGACATAGCAATATACTTATCAGGCTTACATAAGAACAAGAGAGCAACAGGAACGCAGTAACAACCTTTGTAAAACAGTTTTGTGAGTTAGAAAGAATATATATAACTGGAAGCTCTACTCATCAAAGCATGTAAGATCTTGGCAACAGCAGAATCCTCTCTCTTGGCTTTCCATCTGGTTAAAATTACAAATTAAACTATAGAATTATGTTGCTTTCTCAGGTCTTTGGATCAGAGCAACATAGAATTTTCATTAACAGTTCAATATACCCAGGGGTGGGATTCAAATTTTGTAACAACCGGTTCTGTGGGCGTGGCTTAGGTGGTAGGCATGGCTTGGTGGTCATGTGACTGGGTGGGTGTGGTCAACTCAACATCACTCACTTCGAGGCATGTATCTGCTCGCCTGGCCTCTCATGACTGTGGGGATGCTGCAAGAGTCGTAAGTGTGAAAAACAGTCATAAGTCACTTTTTTCAGTGCCATTATAACTTTGAATGGTCACTCCACACAAGCAAAGTATCAGCAAAGGAGGGGAAAAAAAAACTCCAGAGAGATTCCAGAGACAGGAAGTCTAGTCCTGCCAAGAATGTAATAAGGGTTAATGGAGAGGCAGTTTCTGAAAGCAACTCCAGAATGTTTCCTTCCTGCCTTCCTTACAGGATTAGGCCAGTAATTTCTTCTAACAACCGGTTCTCCGAACAGCTTAGAATGTTAACAACCGATTCTAGAGAATAGGTACAAACTGGAAGAATCCCACATAGTAAACATATTGCCTGAAGTGTTTACAGGTTATTTTCTTTTTTTCTCCTCTTAGAAATGGGCTGTGACGTACTTCCTTCAAACGTATATGTAAGAGGCACAACACAATAGCATTCCCAAGTGAACCGAATAGATATATATCCTCTTTTATTTCCATTTGAACAGAAATTACCAGCAGTGTCAAAATTGATTATGTGTTCAGTAAAAGTCTGGCATTGCTTTCAGTTATAATATAATTGCTATTGGTATATAGTAATGAAGAGCTAGTATGGTGTAGTACTGTTGCAACAGTGTTTAGTTGATACAAATATGGAAGATCATCAATGAATTTTAGAGCTATAGGCAAGACTTGATATTACACAAACAAACAACAACAACAAAAAAGAATCCCAGGCCAAAAGGCATTGGTGCTGAGTTTAGCTAGAAGCATTTCTACCTTGCTTTTTATCCTCATTTGGCCATGGAAATAATTAAGAAACTGTGTTAGTTACTATAGTAGCCTCTTCTATTCACTGGATGAAATAGTAAGGAGAAAATAATAGGAGCTCCTTGAAGAAAAAATATAATGAATAAATATAAATTCTAGAAATGCATTACAAAGCATATACTTTACAGCTATGCAGTTTTCCAAATACATCTAATCAAATCCGTTCGGTTAATTTTGTCAGAGGAAAATGAAATAGATTCCTGGGGAATATTTAAATATGCATTTTTATTAATTGGCTGTGGAATAAGGAATTAGATTATTCTGAATGCGTATCTCTTTGAAAGCAATGAACAGCATCTGTTTTAGATGTTCATTGCATTGTATCAGTACTTTTAAAAACAAGACGTTTGGCTATGTTAGGGTTATGGAGTTAAAAAACTTTTTATTAACTGAAGATCATTTTTATCATTCCTATAGATGACACTGTATATTTTTCAGGATTGTTTTCTAAACCAAGAACACTTGATGTAACAGTTCTACATTCAGGAGTTCATGGAGAGATGTATTCATTTCTTTTAGATTAAAGCAGTTGATATTTGATCATGGAAGTGGAGCCTACAGAGATATTCAACCACCATAGAGGTGTGGTGATGCAGTGGTTAGAGTGCAGTACTGCGGGCTATTTCTGTGGGTTCCTGCCAGCCTGCCATTTAGCAGTTCCCACCAAGCTATGCCCACTAAGCCACGCCTACAGAGATGGTAGGGAAAAAAATTGAATTTCACTCTTGGGCAATATGCAGACTCTATAAACTGCTTAGAGAGGGCTGTAAAGCACTGTGAAGCCATATATCAGTCTAAGTGCTGTTGCTATTCCTTGTGGAAGAGGAATCAGATGCAGTAATCAGATAGAAACAGTGGTTACTGAATTAGTGTTTAGGATTGTTTATGAGTTTTGGCATGCCTGCCCTAACCTATGTAAGTTCTCTTCAATGCTAATTAATTGAAATAAAATTTTAGGGCTATCTGTTGTTAGTTTTAAGGATGCTGATATTTTAATAGTGGAATATGGTCTCTTCATTTCAGGATAATAAACATCCACTTTCTTTTTGTTTCTAATTATTAGGATCCCTGAATCAGAAAGATTTGTTCATAAAATTGCAATAATAATTGGTTGGAAATTAGAAAGGGCAAGTGCAGAATGAAATTAATGATGCAATGTAAAAAATAAGGTAACATGTGGCCTTCAAACGAATTGGGGATCTTATTTTGGTCGGTGTGGTGTGAAGGAATGATCAAGGCAATAACCTTGTGAATGTGGTGCAGTGTGAGAATAAGTTTTCCCAGAAGTACCAAAAGTGATACAAGGGGCAAGAGACCCCACAAGAAGAACAGATTGGGGAAGATGCAAAAGCATTTCAGTAACAAATGACAATTCAGTAAATTTTAAATTTTTGAAAATCTTACTCTGATGCAAGATACATTTGGACTACAACTCCAGATTTTTTAGTCAGCATCGTGAATACAAGCAGGGAGGTTTGAATACTTTCTTGTTCCCCAGGCTGGGAAGGGTATTTTATGAGTATGCTTTTTTCTTTTGCCATAGGAATCTAGATAAATGTCAGTATCTTTTTTATACATTCCCATAAGATTCTTTTAATATTTAGAAAGAGAATTTACCTTGAGGCTTTTTCTCACCATAGTTTTTCACTTCAGTCATCAATTACTGATTAACCAGACCATTTGATATTCTAGGCTTTTTTTATTAGTTATAGGAATTAAGATGATTTATTTGTTTTAACAGTTTAGATTCTTGGCACATAAATTAATGGTGCTTTTAAAATGTCCTGCACTTTACTTAGATTTTGTTCTGATATATTACCACTTACCTTATTTGAAGTATTCTTTAAATTGGTCTCCTGTTGGTTCTATACATTTCTTTTTTTATTATTAGCAAATATAACATTCTCATTACGGAGATAATATATCTTAGAAACAAAGAGATGGGACAAATGAATGTCCAATCTTTTCTCAATGGAGCAAACACTACTCTGGGAAGCAAGCTGTTTCATTGGTCAATAGTTCTTATTGTCAGGAAATTTCTTCTTAATTCCAAGTAGGATCTCTCTTTAATAAGCTTCTACCCATTGCTTCTTTCATATTCTTAGATGCTTTGGAGAACAGTGACTATCCTTCAATTTCTGGATGACTGCTATCATGTCACACCTTAACCACTCATCATGCAATTTAGTCTCCAGATGTCTTCATTGTTCTTCCCTGTATTCTTTCCAGGATCTCAGTATCTTTTTTGTATCATGGTAACCAGAATTGGAGGCAGTATTCCAATCTTAAGTTGAAATATCATTACTGCTATCTTCAATTTAGAATTGCTGATCTTAAAATGTTGAGTAATCCATGTCAGTTTCAAATAAAAAATGAATATATAAATTTTAGCATTGTGTTTTCATTGCAATTTCTTTTAACTTTTCAAATATGCCTCATTTTTTAGATATGTGGAAATATCGGCTTTTAAAATGCATCTTTATTTATGAACATCGTTTCAGATTGTTTCATATTTGCATATTACTTTTTGTAGCAGCATCTTCTGCTTGAAAAGCTAACTTTGCTTTGTAGATTGAAATAACAAATAAAATTCCTGATAAATGTGTGACGGGTCAAAATAACAGAAAAATAGTTGCAACATTCCTACAAATATGTCTGGCTGTTGTGCTGAAATGATAGCATTATTATTGCAATAAAGATGCTTGTAGTGGTATGTATGGTTTTTTGTTGTTTGCTGTTTTTGCTTCTTTTGTTTTTATTTGTTCTGGCTTTTTCATTTTGTTAAAGAAGCAATGAAAATAATATGTCCATTTGCCACATCACGTATGATTCAAGTTACCAAGTATTTCCATTTTATAGAATCATCTTGATTTTATATTTTATTAACAGATAGTTCAGCATATCTGAGCTGCATGAGTTTGGAAACGCTAATTACTGAAATTTCAGTTTCCACATTAGGTAAGTACTTGAGAATGTACCTGCAAAGAGCTGAAATATTTTTGATGTTTCAGATTTTGTTAATTTCTTAAATGAAGTTTGAAGGAATAATTAAATGAATGAATGCATTCCATGACATTCATAGGCATGTCAACAAAAACATTTTGAAGTGTCCACAATCTTGTAACAAATATTTTCCTTAGTAGTTTCGTATTATTTGTTTTATTATGCAACTGATTTTGGTGTTGGAATATCTAGAAATAAATACTGTACATACATCCTACTATGACTGATCAAATTGCCTTGGGTAAGGTTTTGCAATGGACATTATTCCATAGCAGGGTGTTTTGTGCTCAAATAGATTTGTCCACGATAGGATGCAGTTACATTTATTTTTAGAGTGTTGTTTTGTGTGTCTTCACAGAATGATGTAGAATAGTGTTTCCAAATCAATTGGAAATGGATTTTCACAGTTTCACGTGTTGAAATAAGAAAGGCCACCTGGGTAATTTTTAGTCCAAATGTTTTCATGGGAAATTTTTTACCTCTTTATTTAAGAAATTTACAGAACAACTCTAGCATATATGGGAGTGGAGGAAAAAAATGCTACTACTATGTTAGCAAACTGTCTTTGTATGCTGCATATGTTTGGTGAAGTAGAAAACGCATGAAAAAGAAAATAGTTTATATGGTATAATCCAATGCAGTATAGTGTATTATAAAATATAAATGTGTAAAATAGTTTATGTTTACATTTACTGGGGCCAGTAGGCTGGAGACAAATAAAGCACTGAAAGAATAGTAATATAGATTCTTAAATAATTAATTGAGAGAGAAAGTAGGAAGGGCAAATTGCAGGTTATATGAACTATATTTTTTGTAATTGTCCTGCTTTTGTTAAATTGAGAGTAAGGACAGAAGTAGACTCAGATAAGAACTGCTATATGTGAAATATGACTAGACTAGTTCTTCTGATAGCCACTTCATCCTAGAAAAGTTATTTGATCCATATAAATGTGCACCAGGATATTTCTGATTCTTTTTTCCCGCTTTCCCATATAGGGGCACAGCAAATTGGCGAGTTGAAGGTTTTGAGGTCTATTTTTTCAACTCTCACCCATTTCCATAGCTTCAATGGAATTTCTTTATATTTATTTATCAACAAATTTTAAATTCAGATAGGAAAGGCTGTTTTATATTAGATTTTCCAGCCACCTTCCACTGGGAACTTTTAACAAGGAACTTTGCCATTCAGTGGTGAGAAAATAACAAAATAAAAACAACAGCGGACGCTGTTGGCCAGAGTTTCCTTCAATCTAGCAATTAGAGTACTTACCATCAAATTCTAACTACCTTAATGGCTTAAACCTTTTAATTACTTAGTTAAGAGAATATCAACCAACTATTATCTGGATTCATTTATGTTGCGTTTCAGCCATGATTCAATCCATGGTGAGACTTGCAGGTTTTGCTGGATCTGTCAGCAGCATTTGACACCATCAACCAACATATTATTCTGTAATTGGCAGAAAAAAAAGAGTCCCTGAGGATTTTACTCTGCTAGTTGTTGCCAACTACAGGAGGCGATACTCAGGGGTGGGATTCTACCAGTTCACACCTATTAGCTAGAACTGCTTGTTAACATTCTAAGCAGTTTGTAGAACCGGTTGTTAGAAGAAATTAATGGCCTAATCCTGTAAGAAAGGCAGGAAGGAAACATTCTGGTGTTGCTCACAGAAACTGCCTCTCCATTAACCCTTATTACTTTCTTGGCAGGACTAAACTGTCTCAGGAACTTCTCTGGAGTTTTTTTTTCTTCCTTTGCTGGTACTTTGCTTGTGTGTAATGACCATTCCAAGTTACAATGGCACTGAAAAAAGTGACTTATGACCCTTCTTCACACTTATGACTGTTGCAGCATCCCCACAGTCACGAGAGGCCATGTGAGGAGATGCGTGCCTTGATGTGAGTGATATTGAGATGGCCACTCCCAGTCAGTCACATGACCACGAAGCCATGCCCACTACCTAAGCCACGCCCACTGAACAGGTTGTTAAAAAAATTGAATCCCACCACTGGCGATACTCAACTCCATTTCAAGGCCTTTGAGCCAGAGATATCTAAAGACATTTCTATTGTCATGGCCAGCATGGCATCACAGAGCACTATTAGCCTCCTACTGGAATGGTACCTATTTATCTACTCACATTTGCACACTTTCAAACTACTGCAACAGCTGAGGCAAGGATGGGAGCTCACCGTATCACATCGCAGTCAGGCAGGAGTGGGATTCTGCCGGTTTGGCCTGGTTCTGTTGAACTGGTAGCTCCAAAGAGCAGCTGACACCGAATTGGCTCGCTGCAATGATCTTCCGATCTTCTGTTTGGCCCACCTGCCCACCCAGGCTCTAGGCTGTCCTTTAGTGCCTGCTTTTTCCTCCTCAGCTGCTTTGTGTGGCACAGCTGAGTGTCGCTCATCAATTGGAGGTGAATGCTTGCTGGAGACCATAATTTGTCAATAGTGCGCGCACACACACACACACACACACATTCCCCGAACCAGTTGTTATGCTGGTAGGATCCCACCCCTGCAGTCGGGTCTTGAACCTCAGCTGCCAGATTTCCAGCCAACCCTAATGTCTTAATCACCGTACTGCCCCCCAATTCGCCATGGACCTGGCAGTACTGTTTGAATAATCTGTCCTACTTTATTAGGCAAAGTCTTAAACATGATTTTGAAAATTACAGTGTGTAATTTTATTCCATGTGATCCTGCAGAAGACTAGAAGTTTTCTAGAACTTTCCATATTATTTGTATATGAAAGAGTTAGGTAGCCACAAAATTAATGAAAAAAAAATGTTCATCTTTCAGGGGTAGTATAGCAGTACATTATTACACCAGGCAGGGTACTACATTAACTAATTTCCAAAGGCCATTTTAATCCTTACATTTTATGAATTTGAAAATCAAGAAAAAAAGTAAATTATCTATAACTTACAAATGAAAAATAACTGTGCCATAATATCTGCTTAGTAAATTTATTCCATTGTAAAACTGATTGACAGTGCAATAATTAAAATCCATCAATGTTTCTCTTTCAGTTTCTCTTTTGCCTAGCATTTTTGAACATTACCTTCAGAATAGGTCTTATGCTGATACATCTTTTTAAAATTCCAGTGGAATCAAAATCAGAATAGGATTATAATACACAGTTCAATAATCAGTTTTAAAAGAAGGTATATCACAGGAACAGAAGTAAATAAAAGATCTCATATCTACATGGTTAATTTCAGTGAGATTTTAGAATTGCATTCTTCTATATTTGCAACCTATCCACATGCATTAATTATTTTTATTCATGGTATGCTATCCCAAATATGGATAGGATAGAAGTATAACTTTATTGATACAATTGTCTTTCCTTTTTACTTTTTACTCTGCGGGGAAATAATCAAAATAAATATTGCTTTTCAATCAGTAAGGAAGTCAAGAAAACATGGGATGAGCTCTTTAAGTCTTATAGTACAATACATTTTAATATATCATTTCACATATAGTACTATTCCATTTAAAGTATCTTCACTTGCATAATCACAGCACTAATCTCATAGTCTTTATTGAGAATAATAATTGCAATGTCAAGAATAGTGTTTCTGATATCTAACAATAGCTTTTGCAGCTTGTTTCAAATTCACACAGCTTGATTTGGATTGGTGCATCTGCAGATACATTCTTTAAAAGTCATTACTTTACATATTTATATAGTTCTTAATTAGTGCAGTACTAATTTCTTTTATATATTTGGTGACTGGGTATTTTGATATGTGCATGCATTCATGTATGTGTGTGTGAGAAGAATATACCATTCCAATAATGTTTAGCTGGTTTTTAAGATATTGCCAAACTTTGGCTTACTGCAGTATTCCACACCAGTCTTTCACTATAGTATGGAGTTAAAGCACTCTCAATATGTATATTCATGATTTTCTTGAATTATATTAAATCTGCATGCATGAGAACCAGACCTCATTTCAAGGGTAAAAACAACAGGAATAATTTTTGTACTATGAATAAAATGATACAAAAGAGATATGCAAAGAGGAAAAAAATATATTCTGGGATATTGCTTGTGTTCAAATAAAGAAATTATTTGCCATTTTAAATCAAGCAAATCCTCATTTCATGTCCAATATTCATTCATAAAGCAATAGATGGCAATGTTAAACAGAATATGAATAAATTTTGAACAAGCCATCTTGTTCAAAATTTGAGTACATTGATTCTCTTTTTCTTTTTGTAAGTTTTATTATTTTTAAAGACAAACAAAGACAAACAAAACATAAAAACATCCAACTCTTCGTTCGTTCTCTTCCTTAGGGTGTCCTTTAAAGTCCTTTTAAGTCTTAGAATAATAAAAGAAAAATTCTCACCAAACCGACACATTTTCTCTTTCAAGCCTCTTCCGTTCGGAGTTGTCCCAACTTCAGCAGTTTTAATGGCTGCCTCTCTGCCGCTGGCAAGAAGGGCTTCTCCTGGATCAACCAGGGACTTTGCGGTATCCCTGGGATCTACAGGATGCTCTCTTCACTATCACTGTCTCTTCGGGATGGTTTAGGTCCGTTTGGACCATCCAGGGGCAAAGATATCGGCTGCAATCTCAGACCTCCGAGATTGCATGCCGTATCATTGCGACGCCAGCTCCGCCGCCCCTGCATTGATTCTCAAAAAGCTCTTTAACTCGGATATTGAGCAGAATTTATGTCAACTTATGCAACTGTAACATTTTTTGTATCACAAATAGTTTTATCATAAATTTATCTGCTTGAAAATAAAAAAATACGAAAAAGAGGAAAAGCAAATGGTGCTTGGAGCTCTTGTCATGGACAGGAACAGAATTAAGCTCAACTTTAACAAGATTAAATGATGGTTTTTCCAATACCATGGATTTTTTTCTGTAGTTCTGAATGGATAGCAGTTCCCACACAGAACTCATGTGCAAATTTGATAATTATTCTTGATAATACAGCAATAAAGGGCTTTGAATTTTTTAAATGTCTGTGAAACCTATTCAGTTAAACCTATTTCTTTCTTTTATAATCTGCCTATTAATTTATTTGTTTTGTTTTTATTTGTTTTGAAATTAAGTGATAATTTTGTCACATTGTTACTATTTTATATATTTTATATTTTTCTATCATCTCTCTCTTCTATCTGTCTGTCTGTCTGTCCATCTGTCCATTGACCCATCTATATCTATCCATCATCCAGCCATCCAGCCATCATCTGTTATATCTTGTATTATGATTTGAACATTCTTCTGTAAGATAACTCTATATACAGTACATTTTATATTTTACAGTACATGTAACATGAAGCACTAGTTGTAATTGTGCTTGTTACACAAAATATTAGGATATTTAAAAGATTACCAATTGTTGATAAACTTACAGAGTAGTACAGTTGATTAGATTTGCACTGGTAATACAGCTCAGGATATATTAAATGGATTTTCCATTAGAACAATGCTTAGCAAAATGTATGTTCTTACAAAACCTGTTAAGGTTTATAATGGCAAATAGTTTGCTTAGATATTTTATTTTTAATATTTAATTGATGCACAATTTAAATATCCTAATACAGCTATAGGAATGAAAGAAATACTGATCTTATTACAAAATGAGAAAATTTTATTAGGATATTTCTCTCTATAGATATGTTACTATGAAATTAATCCCAAGGGAGTTTCATATTTTAAATGAAAGTGATCTGTTCCATGATGCTATTTAATTTATGCTGATTTAGCTTTGATTATACTGTATAATTTTATACATACTGTCTCCGTTATATGTTTGTTTATCAAATACTTATAGTCCTAAATGACTGTTTAATTAACCTATTAAATGCCTTTGTAGGCAAGTAATATAGGCAGCTTAGAAAATGTGAATGCCACTACATTTTTCTTTAATTTTCTTTCTATATATTAAAATGAAACCTTATCAAACAATAATGAAAATAATATATGTGAGGGTCTGGAGTAAGGCTGTAACTGAGTTATCTCAAATAACATTGTGCTAGCTGGATTTCTTATTGTTAAGTGTTGTATGTAATTTCATGATGGTAACTCAAAATGACTTGTATTATAAAGAGGAGGAAGGTGATATCCAAGGTCACATTGGAGAAAGTTACCATCTCTGTTCTTATTTTGCAAGAATATTTATTTAATAGCCTTTAGATTATTAAATTATTTTTGTGATTATTTGTTGGCAATTCATTGTATCCTTATGTCAATAAGCTATGTGGCACAATAATACCTAGTTGGCGAGATCAAGGTTTTTAAGCTATGTTCTATATAACTTGCTAATAAACATGGTATTAATTCAGAATTGCATAGTTTCTATTCTAGTTTCTAATATAGCTGAAAAGGTGCTTCTGTTATCATGTTAACTGCAGGACCATTTCTCCCTGGTGTGATCTATTTGTCCTATTAGATCTGGCAGGGGAGGCAATCTCTAATACCCTCTGTTAGGGATCATCATATGGCGAAACCCAGAAAGTCTTTTTGTCATGGCACCATTTTCCTAAAAATTAGGTTGCCTGAACCCTACTGGCTTATTTTAGAGCCACAAAGACATGTTTCTGTTACTAAGCCTGGCACCTGGAGTACATTATTGAGCCTATACTAAAATCATGTTGATTGTCTTGGTTTTCTCTTGGTTCTTGGATGATC
>BLBF01000022.1:409193-421794 GCA_015471245.1 Laticauda colubrina | reverse complement strand
TCCTCCTCCTCCTCCTCCTCCTCCTCCTCCTCCTCCTCCTCCTCCTCCTCCTCCTCCTCCTCCTCCTCCTCCTCCTTCCATATTCATCATCAGGCATTGGCAATCATGTTGATAATTTTTATTTTTATCAACATCCACACAAAAAAGTGCTGCTGAGTTTTCTTTAAACCAATCCTTAGATATTGAAGTTATGATATTCTTCTTCTGTTTGGACCTCATTTGCCTTCAATCTTTCCCTGGAGGATTAAGTGAAATATGCCGGATTTTTCCAGATATTGTATCACATGCCTGAAATATTCTAACTACATTTTTTAATGGTTTTGATGATTTCCCTTGGCTTTCCCAGGTGGCTTATCACCTCCTCATTTCTGATTTTGTCAACCTAGCTTATGTGTAGCAGCTGTCTGTAAATTCACATTTCAAATGCTTGGTTCTTGGATACCTATGTTATTGTTTGATTATGATGTGTTTTTAACTTGCTTTTATTCATTGCTAACTGCCCAGACCATGTATTTAAGATAGGCAGCTGTATCAATTTAATGCATGAATAAATAAATAATAAATGAATACTTCCCCAAATATCCATTGTGTTAAGCAATTTTATGACAATATGTATGACTTTTCTCTCCTTCCTGTTTTTGAGAAATAGATACAATTTGGGAAAAGTACTATAGTTGCCAATGGATAATATATTTATTTCCTTTAATTTCAGTTTGGTTTTCTTCTAAATTATCAGTATACATAATTGGAATCTCGATACATTACAAAACCTGTCTTCCAGAAACTTCCGTTCACTAATTTTCCATAATCTTGTTTCATTTTTTCAAGAATAAGCAAGTTCTTGTATTACTATGTGATACTTTATTTTGTCCCATGTTACATTCTAAAGGTAGAATAGTGCATGTATTAGTATTTGGCTTGGAGCATCTCATACTGTTTTAGTTCATTTTATTTTAATGTTTTAATGTTTAATTCTGGTTTGTGACTGAAACAAAAAAATTGAAAAATTACACTGAATGATAATACACATTTGTTTGTGTATATAAATATACCTACTTTGTGGACTTAGATGCATACTGCTTTGCTTTGAAGACCCAAGTAAGTGCAGGTTCACAATATTTTCTAATGTAAACACATTTATATATGGAGAATATTAACAATGGCATAAATATGAACTGGGAATAGTACACATGAATATTTTTCTTCTAATTGTTTTCCATCACAATATTGTACCCAAGAATGGCTTTAAGGTGCCTTGCATGCTATCTGTTCTTTAAATTTTGACATCACAATGAACCTAGACACGGTTACATTCAGGGGTGGGATTCTACCAGTTCGGACCAGTTTGGGCGAACCAGTAGTTCTGGTGATTTGGCCTCACCCACCAGCCTCTGCCCTTTCCTGTGCTTTATTAGATAATTAGATTCTAAGCGGATGCTCACTGAACTGGTTGTTACACCGGTTGAATTGCACCACCTTGAAGTAGTGTTGTCTATGTGTAGCTTTTTCCAAGGGAGTCTTGTCTTCAGTTGTAAGATTGTTTTTTAAGAGGGAGATGAGAGTGATTTATGACTAATGTTTCTGCACTATTGCTATTATTACTCAACTCTGCTCCATTTAAAGAGATGTTGGTATGTTAGACAGATACATCTAGATCAAGCGATATTGGAAAATACATATACTGCAAATTCATTCTTCTTGATAGTAAAATAGATTATACACTAGATGAATATATGATTATTAATGAGTTAGTATATTTCTGATGACATAATGGTACTTCAAATCACAATAGCAATATTGTGGACAAGCATAAAAATCCTCAGTTTAGAACAGGAAAGACATTCATTCTATTGAAACTTTTTTATTCTTAAATGTTATTAATCTCTAAAAGAAATGTCCAGATGAAATACATAGGATGTGAAATACTGGAAGAATGCATAATATAATTTGTTGATGGAAAGATAGCACTGAATGAATGATAGCCAGCCAATATTGAGAACTGGAGAAGATATCACTGATGGAATTAACTGTCGTTGTAAACAAATGTGGATGACAAACACATTTTGAGACCGTTGTTGCTCTGCTCAGTATCAAGGAATATTCTTTTTTCTGGACTTTTCACAGATAACAACCACAAAAGGGGCTCTAAGTCATTGTGCTAAGCATTTAAATAATGTGGCTGCCTCACTGCTCTGAGCAATGGGTTCCTTTGTAAAGTATCCTTCCAAATTTTTAAAAACTGTCCTAATATTTACCACATGACCATATATGCCCTATTGTTTTTCAGCAATTTTTTTTAATACTACTTCATCGGAGAAATTGAGAAAATTAGCTAAAGTTCCTTGTTTCAGTCTAAGGGTTGATTCCAAGCGTTATAAGGAATAGAATGTTAGTAGAACTCACTGCAGCTTTTGTGACCCACAAACTAATGATTGCATAGAATTTCTTCGGCATAAGCTGCACCCTGATTTTAAAAGCAAGAAATATCTTCCTGTTTTTCAATACCCCAGGTGCAAGCCGATTTTCCATGATTTCTACACCTGGAGATATCAAGTGACGTCGATCCTTCATCTCCATCCCAGAGGATTACAGGAACCATGGTGCAGGTTCCCATATAATCCTCCACAGATGATACAATTTGATAGTGCTGTGAATCATAGACCATGGATGTCAAACTCGCCACGTCATGTTGCCATCACATGATATTTCACAACATTTGTGGAGTTGGGGTGGGCATGGCCTGCATGTGATGCATCCGGCCCGTGGGCCGCCAGTTTGACATCCTGATATAGACAGTGATTTCATCCACATTCAACTGGGCCCCTAATGCTATGTGTTCTTTCTTTCTGAAAAACTTAACAATCATGTTTCGTCTCATATAACCAAGGAAATAATAAATAGAATAATTAGGAGTGGCTGCCCATTTTCCTCCCAGCAGACTACAGTTTCAAGTGTTTTAACCACTCACTCATTTCCATTGCTTGCTATTCTTTCCTGAATCATATTAACCAATGCCATCATAAGAAGGATATCCAGTGTTAATGAAGCTCTTATTGGCTGATCTGGAAAATTGGCATGGATCATCTCCCAACCATGTAAGCAGTTAAGATGGACCTCCTCTGTTCCCACCCTAATTTGATCTCCCCAATGTGGAAGAGATGATTACCCAAACTTAATTTTCTCCCATCAATGATAAATATTGGAATTAGGACACCAGTTAGCTCATTGTCCCAAAGGTGTTTTTCAAAAGTCAATTGGACTTTTTCTTGAAAACGTTTCACTTCTTATCCAGGCAACTTCTTCAGTTCTAAGAATCATTGACAGTTACTCAATTATACTCTTAATTCTTAATTTCTCATATATATGGCTTCTTTCATTTTAGGAAAATACATTCTTCTGATCCATCCCTGCAGTAAATAATAGGGATTCTATGTTTTATCATTTTGATTTTAATGCTTTAACTGTTTTAGCAATTCTGAATGTCCAGAGTTTGAAGTGGGAGAACCATATTGATTTGATTCAGGAAAAAAAAGAATCTCTGGGCATGTTAAAGAGCAACACTTTTATTATGGTGCTGAATCAAGATTAAACCAGATTATAACATAATAAACTACAGGTAGTCCTTGACTTACAACAGTTTGCTTCGTGACTGTTTGAAGATCATTTTCACACTTATGACTGTTGCAGCATCCCCATGGTCACGTGATTTACATTTGGATGTTTGATAACTGATTCAGTTTATGACAGCTGCAGTGTCCCGCTCCTAGTGTCACACGATCCCATTCTGCAACCTTCTGACAAGCAAAGTCATTGGGGAAGGCAGATTCACTGAATAACCAGGTTACCAATTTAATAACTGCAGTAATTCATTTAACAAATGTGGCAAAAAAGGTCATAAAATTCACTTAACAAATTTTTCACTTAGCAACAGACATTTTGGGTTCAAAAGTTGAGGACTACCTATCTTTTCTATTCTGGCGCTAGCTAAATGTTGCAAGTATACCTGATGTGGGTGGCAAAATATTGTGAATTGAGAATAGTTGAAATATTTTTGGCATTTTCATTTCACCATTCTTGTGAAAAATCTTATATTCTTAAAAATCTGACATAATCTTAATGAGGTTGAACGTCATTACAGTTGAAGGTCCCATGAAATTTAGGTTTTTGAAAAAAAAAAAAGGTTATCTGAGTGCCATGCAGAGAAGGTGGCTGAAGGGTATCATTCTGAAACTATTGTAAAAATCAGAAAAATAATGTAATGCTTTCACCTCAGTAGTGTCTCCTTCCTATTCATAACAATGTAAATTACGAAATATAATAAAAACAATATTTATAATTCAGGGAAAGAAATGTTTGTACCAAGTAAATAAAGAAACAATCGTTGTTAAAGATCAGAACTTTATATTTAGATATGCTTGTAGTATTTTAAATTCTATTCAACAAATGCCAACATGATTATTTTTTAAACAGAAAACTTAAGTATCCCTCTGGATGTTTATTTAAGTCCTCTGTATATTTAAAAAGCAGTTTCTGACAAAATCTGCTTTTCTAGAATGTAGGATTATTCTGAAAAAAGATATAATGCAACATAAAGCATGTTTTTTTACTGAATAAAATTATTCCTTTTACCCATGTGAAAACACATATTTTTTCTATCTTTGCCCCTAATTTTATACTAAGAATATTTCTAGTACTTAACTATGTTGAATATTATTTATTTGTATTTTTAGGAATATTTTATCATGAATTCAGTAGTCTATGAAAATTCCTTAGAAAACTATAATTATGAAATTGATCTAACAATGCTATTTCAATATAGATATTTGATTTCCCATCCTTGTGCATGGAATGTGGATGGGAAAGAGCTATTTAAAATAATAACAACAATAATAACAACTTTACCTCATGAATAGCCTGCATTTTAATCATAGCAGACTAGTTTTGTATTTAAATGTTCCTAGTTTGTTGCTGTATATATTGCGAAAAGATATCTTTTCTAATAATTAGTTACTTTACAAGATTTTCTAGTATTCTTATATAACTTTTTCATCTTTTTTAAAAAACATCCTGTAGTAATTTTATATATAACAATGTATCTTTTTCCTTGCTGTAAATTCATCAACAGGTTACTGAAACTACATTTTCCTTTATATAATGCATTGTACCATAATCCATGATATATTTGTTTTTACCTACATATGATTTACTCCCCCTTAACAGTTTCTTCTAACAAAAAAGCTCTTGATTTTCACATGTAGATTCATGTGAAATTTTGTTAAAATTAAAAAGTGAAAAGGTCATACCCCACCTCAAAGGGCTATTGTTGTGTGAAAAATAGAAGGATGGAAGAGTATTAGTTATCTTCATCTGCTTGAGTTATTTATCGAAGTAATAAAGGTGGGATACAAAAAATGAAATCAATAAAAATTTGACTACTTCCCACCTATTCCCTTTGTTGTCAGACCTGCATGATCATCTTATTGTTTTAATATTAGCATATTTCCCAAAAAGACTGAATATTAGTATTCTTTTATACCATAAAGATATTAACTTTTAGAGTCTTCAGTTTATATTTGAAGAGAACATTTTTCCCAAGAATAAGCCCAATAAACTATTCCCACATATTTTACTTTATTAATATTTAACTTCCAAAGTGTGTATAGAATTTCAGCCTTGGTTTGCCTTAATATCCATATGTGATCAGAACATACAGAATAAGAATTGCTTTCTACAAGAGATAAATCTCCAAAGCTAGAGATGGTATCAAAACAGGATATTTGTCTTCCACATGGTTCTGCAAACTCATCCTTGACTGATTCTGCACAGTATAATGTAAAAGGCAATTCAAATGGAACTCTTTTTGGTCTATTCTGCAGACTCGTGAAATACAACAGTGATTGCTGAAATAAAATCTAAGTCATATCCGCACAAAATACAGTATATGTCTTGGCTTTTGGACTGATAATCCCAAAGGATAAGCATCCACTCTGTTTTGGATGTGAACTCAAGAGTTCATAACACCTTAATGATCTTTGGTACACAGTATTATTGTTGTAACAATAGTTTTTACAATCTTTTACTTGGGCAACAAGATTGTTGGGAAAATGTTTAAGTAAGTCCTATTAATTTCAACGAAGTAACTCCTATTGATTTTAGTGACCCTGAATGAGAAGTAGATAACTTGCAGTGTTAAGAAATTATGATAAAGACATGAAATGCCAATAAAAATTCTCCTGGGAGCTGCTGGGATATCAGTGGGTAGTTTTGAGTAGCAAGTGGGTATGCCCTGAGCAGAAAGCTAGCAATAAATTGCAGATGACACAAGGACAACATTGATAGAAAGAAACTAATGGAAATTGGGATGGAAGAGAAATGAAACCAAACCAAGTTAAATAGCAAAAAAAAGCTTGCAAATTTAGACATCAAGACTATTTTTCTTCTCCTTTTCTCTTTGATTTATTTGTTTCCATCTCTTTGGTTTGTTTCCCAATGGCTGTATTCCCTAATATCATTTGCCTCACTGCTATATACATACTGATCTGTAAACATTCTGTAAGCTACTATACTTTTACTATACTTCTACATACATACTGATCTGCAAGTATTCTATAAGCTACTATACTTTTACTATATTGCTATATGCCTACTGATCTGTAAGCATTCTGTAAGCTACTATACTTTTACTATACTGCTAGATACATACTGATCTGTAAGCTACTATATTTTTACTATACTGCTAGATACATACTGATCTTAAACATTTTTTAAGCTACTATACTTTTTATACTGCTATATACATATTGATCTGTAAGCATTCTGTAAGCTACTATACTTTTACTATACTGCTATATACATACTGATCTGTAAGCATTCTGTAAGCTACTATATTTTTACTATATTGCTATAAACATACTGATCTTAAACATTCTGTAAGCTACTATACTTTTATTACACTGCTATATGCATACTGAACTGTAAGCATTCTGTAAGCTACTGTACTTTTACTATACTGCGATATACATACTGATCTGTAAACATTCTGTAAAGGCTAGGTTACACTGGCTGATGGATGAAAAACATATGCAAAAAGGACACAGTGGACAAGCAAAATTTTGGGGATGGCTCCATCCGTTGTTATCTGCTCTCAAAAGTGGCGAAAATTTGCATAAACAGAATGGAAAAGAACGGAAAGGAACTGACGAGGGTAGTATGTAGTGAGGATGGTAAGCGGATGTTCGTAGGAAGCCTAGTGGATGACAGCGGATGGAAGTGGATGACACATCCGCAGGGCTTTCAGGGGAGAATAGCAAAGTGGATGCGTAGCGGATGACGCAGATGCATCACGGATGCCTATAGGAAGCAAAGTGGATGCATAGCGGATGCAAAGCGTTCACTGCGCATGCGGGGAGGATGAATTGCGTCGGCTCCACGGATATAAAAGGATGCAGCTCGCAAGCAGTCACCAGAGGAAAGACCTGCTGCCAGAGACATCTTGAAAGAACACCATGGTTCGTCAGTCAGGGAAGAAGAGGAAGCCTGTGCCTACTCCTGCCAGCCCTGGCAAGAAGAACAGAACCACCATCTCACCCCCTGGCACTGACTCTGAAGCTGCTGGTGCTGGTGCTTCCCTTGCTGCTGGTGCTACTGCTGTTGCTCCTGCTGGTGCTTCTGCTTCTGCTGCTGGTGTTGCTGCTGGTGGTGCTTCTCCTGCTGCTGCTGGTGTTGCTGCTGGTGTTGCTGCTGGTGGTGCTGCTGGTGGTGCTTCTCCTGCTGCTGCTGGCGCTACTGCTGGTGCTGCTGCTACTGCTACTGCTGTGGTGGACCAGCCCCAAGGCCCTCAAAGCCCTGTTGCTGAAGGCCCTGAAGCCCCTGCCAGAGGGAGGAAGAGGCAAGGGAAGAAGAAGGGAGAGAGGAAACATTACTCCATTTCCAAGGACCATGAGGAGGAGGTGCTGGAATGGCTGAGGGAGAACGAATACTTGTGGAGAAAGGGCCACAGACTGTATCACAACACCAAAAGAAAGCAGACAGTGTGGAGAGACAAGACAGAGAGCCTGGGCTACACTGCAGATGTACTCCTGGGATGGTGGAAGCACATGCACACCTGGTATGGCAAGCTGCACCTCAAGAAATCTGGCCAGGCCGCTGTCGAGCTCACTGACCGGGAGATGTACGCCATGGCCAAGTGCAGCTTCCTGGAAGGTGAGATACGCCGAGGAGCAGCCCCTCTGTCAAACCTCTCCCTCAGACAGCCCACAGACAGCCAGTTCTCTTCCAGCCAGCAGACAGCTACCCTGTCCAGGCAGGTGTCTTTGGAGGGCCCCACGACAGAGACCCCCACGACAGCTGCACTCCCCATGCCGGAGGACGTGGAGGATCCCGTCTCAAATGGAGCAAGAAGAAGCAGCCAGAAACCAACCCACACCCACACCCAGCTCCACCTCCACAGAAAGCAGGCAGAGAGGCAGACTGGAGGGCCAGAGCCACACTGTCCTCTTGAGATCAGGGACACAATCAAAACCAGCACAGATCTTCTCTCTCAGCTGGTCCACAGCGACATACCATCATCGAACCGCAAGCCCTTCATCACCTACGTGAGCCAGACCCTCATGGACCTGCCCGAGGCCCAGTACCAGGTGATGAAGGAAAATATAACAGCACTGCTGCACCACCCTCCAGGCCTAGCTGAACCTGCTCCGACCCACTCCAGGACTGCTCCTCCACCCCAGGTGATGTCACAGCCCTTCCACGGCTTTCAACAGCCTCTCATTTACCAAGGCTACGAGTACCAGGACTTCCCACAGCAGAGGCAGCCCTTTCCAGTCCAGGCCCAGGTACATCGCATGCCACAGACGCCTCACCTCACCCAGCTGCAGACCAGACAGCCCCACTACACTCCTTCCTCCACCCCACAGCCAAGCCCGTCAACAGAAAATCTGTCATCAGTATTGTGCCTGACATCCCAGGTCCTTGATGAAGGGCCTCTCAACCTCACGGGACTGAGTCAGCTCTCTGAGAGCTTCCTGAACACACCATCCCTGTTGTACTCTCAGGGCCAAGCACCCCAATGGTGCCTCAGACCAGCACTCCAGCCATAGCCACCTCCACAGTCCCTGGCCGCTCGACAGCTGAGACCATGGACATGCCTCAGAGTGACTGAGAATTGGGCCAAAGACTGAGTTGTTACCTGTTCACTTTATCTTTGCTTAAGATATTTTACTTGGTTCATTTTGCTTTTTTAATAAAGTCATACAGTTTACTTAAGACAGTTATTAATAAAGGTTATCTTTGCTTCACACACTTGGTTCATTTTTTTTACTTAATAAAGTGTTGGTGAAAACTTTGAAAAAATGGTTAAGCCTTTGCATGCTTGTGGGATAGGTAAGGATAGTTGTGGGATGGGTAAGGATAGTTGTGGGATGGGTAAGGATAGCTGTGGGATTGATAAACCTCCAGTGCAAGCATAGTGGGACTGTATGGTCCACCCTCTCAGCTGCCACATATATGGCCCTTTTTTATCAATAAAAAATTATTCATTGATCAACACATTTCAAAACAAACAAAGCTCTTTATTAATGCCCTATTCATTGTAGGGCCACTCAACATACATGGCACAATCTCATCATGAGACAGGCTCTTGTTATAAGACAGGCTCAAGGAAGCATCCATTAACCATCTACCATCCTGTCTTGCCACCCCACTGCTCCAGCTGGGGAGTTGCGCCAGTGTTTCAGTAGGTTGCGCTGCTTCTTCCCTTCACGTGAAGCTCTATTGGGGCCTTGTACATCCACAGTGTCTATCAGGTTATGTCCTTGCCTCCATTCACCAGGCTCCATGTCCCCATTCCCTTGTTGACAGTCCACAAGCCTGTTCTGCAACACTGGGTAGCGGGTGCACAGGAGATTGTGCAGGATGCAGCAAGCTTCCACGATGCTCCTCACAGTCTGTGGGTGATGCTGCATGGTGGTGAGAAGTACCTTGAACCTGTTGGCCAGGATGCCAAAGGCGTTCTCCACCACCCGTCTTTCCCTGGACAGCCTGTACTTGAAGATCCTCTCTTCACGGGTGAGGTATCTTGAAGTGTAGGGCTTCATGAGGTAGGTTCTGAGGAAGAAGGCGTCATCCCCCACGATGAAGTAGGGCACATCTTGTGTGTCATTGGGTAGGGAGTCTGGATCTGGAAAACCCAGGATGAGGTTGCGTTCCAGCCCATCCTTGAAGTCACTGGTGTTGTATACCTGGCCATCTGAAGCTGACCCATTGCCTGAAGCATCGATGTACATGAACTTGTAGTCAGCATCAACCATGGCAAAGAGGATGATACTGAAGAAGCCCTTGTAGTTGTGATAAGAGGACCCTGAGTTGGCTGGAGCTTTGCAGGCCACGTGCTTCCCATCTATGGCTCCAACGGTGTGGGGAAAGTTCCACCTCTGATACCACTCTTCTGCAACTTTCCTCCAACTTTCCTTCCTTCCTTCAGTGGTGGGGCACTGAAGGAGCTCCTCCACGTATTCTTCGATGATGGCCTGCACCACTTCTCTGACCACAATGCTGATGGTGTTGTGTGGCACCCTCCAGGCATACTGCATGTTTTTGTATATGGTTCCAGAGGCCAGGTGGCGCAGAATCAGTGCCACCTTCAGTCCAGGGTCCAGGCTGGGATGGAAGTTGGTGCTTGGCTTGGTCAACCTGGGTGTCAGCCACTGCACAACTTCGTCAAACATGGCTGGTGGCATCCTCATGAAGTGCTGGAATGCACGAGTGTCTTCATTCCTCAGGTCCACCATCAGCTTGTCATACAGTCCAAACTCCACTCTTCTCCCGATCCATTGTCGGACCCACACAGCTCTTGGACGTCTCCTTCTTCTCCTTGCGTTGAAAAGGTGAAACAGTGTGAACAGGTCTTGGTTCTGGTGTTGAATGATGGCAGCTACCATAAGGAGTGTGTGATGATCCATGGTGGAGATCAATGGATGATGTGGAAGAGCAAGACCAAGGGAGAAGAGGTCTGTACACCACGGCTGCTGGATTCATACTGAGATCCAGGTGATTTCCTCCCCCTTTTTATAGGAAATATCAGTAGTCCGCTAGGTGTCCTTCCACATACTCTAGGCATACTCCAAACATCCTAAATATCCGAGATACGTCCCATATACAAACGTTTTGTCCATTTTAATGCTTTATATACGAGATGCATCTGCTTACATCCTTTCTATTTCCGTGCTACTCATGCTGTGTGGATGTTCCACGTACCTTTTGCTTCCTCCCTCTTTCCGTTTTCATCTGGAGCAGATGTGAGTTGCGAGGATGCCCAGAGGATGCTGAGAGGATACAGCGGACGTGTAACGCATGACAACGGACATAGAACGTTTGTTGCTCGTATGTGTCGCGGATGTACATCGTTCGCGGCGGAAAGTTCATCCGCTCAAAAGGTTTTGTGCAGCTCAAAACTTTTTGAGCGGATGAAATAGCAGTAGACGGATTTTTGACGGATAGAGCGTATGAAAGACGTACGCAGTGAGTATACAATAGATGCATTGCGTTTTCCAACGGATGGCAAGCTTTTTTGTCCGTTTTACATCCTCTTTGCATCCGTTGGTGCAGTGGGACATGGGCTTAAGCAACTATACTTTTACTATACTGCTATATACATACTGATGTGTAAGCTATTATACTGCTATATCGATACTCATCTATAAGCATTCTGTAAGCTACTATATTTTTATTTCCTTCCTTTGGAAAAGTAGGTTGCTTGTTTTTGTTTTTTTTCAAAACTCAAAAGTACTTCTTGGCCTTTTTGCAAGCTGGTTGGTTTGGCAAAAGGTCCAAAAAGTCTTGGAAGTCGTCTTCATTTGGGTCACTCTCACCCAGGTCGAACAGGAATGAGTGATCTGCTTTGGAGATCATAGATCTTCCTGACCTTTTTTTTTTTTTTTTTTTTTTGACACCATGGCTACGTCGCGCCTTTTCTCTGTGCCCGAACAACCGCTTCGCCCCTCAAGGAGAACTTGAAGCTGGGTTAGACAACCAGGACCCGCCCGCCTTCCCTTCCCTTGTTTACCCGGAGAGCTGACTGCAGGGAGCGAGGTGGGAACCCGCGGTGCCCAAGTTTTCCCCGCGCCTTAGCGCGCAGGCTCGCCTCTTGGGCATGCTCATTAACCGCGAAGAAGCCCCGTGCGCCGAGGAGCCGAGGCTGTGGGAAAGTTACTCGATGGCGTGAGTGATCTTTTCACGAGAAGCCGGGATCGAGCGCGCTGAGAGGATCCACTTGGACCACCGCGGCGGTCAGACGGCAACAAAGCAGCCGCCTTCTCCAAGAGAGGAAAGAGAAGTGGCGGATTCCCGGCCCCCTCCCCTCTCCCTTCTCCCTTCCCCTCCAAAAAGACACGGTCGGATCCTCGCTCCTCCGCTTCCTCTTTCCAGAGAGGGGAATCGGGTTGGCAGAGACGGCGCTGGGAAGCTGCGGGCACTGACAGGCTCTACCTCGGCCAGCTTGCCAGCCGTCCACGCAGCTTTGGCACCACCCGCGCAACCCGGAGATTGCAGCCGGCAATCCAGCTAACAACCCCCCCCCCCATCCTCCTCCTCCTCCCTCCTCCGC
>BLBF01000022.1:353413-398495 GCA_015471245.1 Laticauda colubrina | reverse complement strand
TTTCCTTTCCTTTCCTTTCCTTTCCTTTCCTTTCCTTTCCTTTCCTTCCCTTCCCTTCCCTTCCCTTCCCTTCCCTTCCCTTCCCTTCCTTTCCTTTCCTTTCCTTTTGTGTTTGATCATAGGTTTTATGTCTGCCTTAGCCTTATCAGGATCAAGAGAAGAGGTCTATGGGTAGAGGAAACTAAAAAAAAAAGTTGTGTTAAGTCACTCATTCAAACAACCCTGTTGATTAGATTGAGTCCTAAACAGGTAGCCTTTCTACAATATTAAAGTCTGCATTGCAGTATTGTAGGAAATCCACACGCCCAACCAGTTGTCCCAGTTTGCCTATCTAGTCCACCAAGAAAGAAAGAAAACTGAAAGGGAAAGAACAGCTTTAAAAAATGTCATTTTAAAAATTCTGTTGTCATGGTAACTGCTAAATATGCATTCCTACGTGCCTGTTGCTTGATTTTGGGATTTGTTTGCTTATTGGCACTTACCAAGAGGAAAGTGATGTCAAATTAGAGAAGAAAAATAAAATAAAAATATGAAACGGCAAAATTAATATATGCTCTTACATCCTCTGAAATATGAACAAACAACACTTTTTGCAGATATGCCGTAAAGGAGGGGAAAGAAAAGTTGCAGGTCTATTGCACTGTTTTTGGGAACTTTTGATTCTTGCCTATGTGTCCTGGATGTAGGAATGTGTTCTGAGTTACCTGTGTTTGTTTTCTCTCCATCCTATTCCTCTTTGAGCTTGGTTGTACTTGGAAGATTGCATTTTTCTTTTAAGGAATGTAAGCAATAAGCGAGCTTTGAAGGATAGATCTGAGAATTTACCTGGTTAGGGACAGGAAGTCGGAAGTTACAAATTGCTGAGTTAATGAATTATTTTTAGAGCTTTTCTACAAACTATATCCTCAGGACCATCAAAATTAAAATCACTCTCCTGAACAAAGAACAAATATCTAAGAAATGTAAGGAAAATCCTGTAAATATCTTCCGGCTTTCAAATTCCACACCACGATTGTAATTTATGCCATCTCTGATTCTGTTGAAGGTGGTATATGGCCTGCTACACTTTGACATTTTATCATTTATTGGACTATATTTAAGATTATTAACTTTTTCGGGAGTTGCATGCATAGGTATCTCCAGAAACGTATGACAAAATTTTAACAACTTAACAGAGTTGGAAGGGACCTTGTAGGTCATCTAGTCCAACCCACTTACCCAAGCAGGAGATCCTACACGATTGCTGACAGATGGCAGTCCAGTCTCTTCTTAAAAGTCTCAAGTGATGAAGCTCCCACAACTTCTGAAGACAACTTCTGTTCCATTGGTTGATTGCTCTCACTGTCATAAAATTTCTGCTTATTTCTTGATTGAATCTCTCCCTGATCAGTTTCCATCCCTTATTTCTTGTCTGGCCTTCAGGTGCTTTGGAAAATAGGTAGACCCCCATTCTCTCTATGGCAGCCCTTCAACTATTGGAACACTGCTATCGTGTCTTCCCTGCTCCTCTTCAGAAGATTAGCTGTGCCCAGTGATAATACTGGAGTGCCAATACTGCAGTGCCAATTTAGATATTAGTGGTCAATCTTGCAATGAAAAGTACAAAAGGGAGGAGCTTCTTTTATGACATCTTGATAAAATAGTTAGGAAAGACATTGGTTCTGTGGGGTACTGGCATTGTGTTGTTTTCCATCTATCTTTTATACTATTCTGGCAAAGTAATATCAAATTTAATTCTTTATTTAGGATTCAGGGTCTCTTGTTAGTTTGTCTTTTATCCTATATAACTACCTACCCTAGCCAAGAAAAGCTAGAAAAGTAGGTTGTCTTGAATATTGATTGCTAAGGAAATAACTTCCACTTTTGCTGTTGCATTCATTCCTGCAAAAATCAATCAAACAATAATATATAAGAGGTTAATAACAAGTTCCTAAGTTTTCATGTAGTCAGTCTATAAAACTATTACATTACTGTAGATAATATTACATAAAATATTAGATAAGGTTTGTTCTGAATCCTTCCTAGATGTAGTAGTATATTAGTTTCATAGATGTTAAGGACCGAAATAATTTGGAAGTTTATGAATATTTATCGTATTTTAAACTTCTAATTATGATTTAAAAATACCTGAAGAAAGATATTTTTTAAAATTCTAAGCATTATTATAACACAAGGACAGATGGCACTTATATTAGAATTAAATCTTAAATGAGCATCTGTCAGTTATTAAAAATTGGGATCAAAAACAAGCTTAGTTACTGATTACAATATGCATTAAAAGACAAATTTTACATATCTACTTACAAATCTGTGTCTTTTGTATACTGCTTAATACCTGCATATTCAAACTGAGGAATTATCTTAACTTTGAATTGTCCTATTTACAATTTCTTTAAAAAGGAGCAACTTTTTTAATGTGTACAAAATACAGATACACATACGTATATATTTATAATCCACAGTTGAGAACACAAGATTTAATATGAGTGTCTGTCCTTTTTGTGTGTGTGAGATAGGTGGGGCTGACAGAATGATTATTCCAGGAAACTATACTGCTTCAGAGGGTTTTACAGCCCTCTCTAAGTGGTTCACAGAGTCACCCTATTGCCCCCCAAAATTTGGGTCCTCATTTTACCAACCTCGGAAGGATGGACGCTTGAGTCAACTTTGAGGCAGTGAGAATCAAACTGCCAAACGGCAGGCAGCTGGCAGGCAGCCGGCTAGCAGTAGAAGTAGCCTGCAGCAATACTGCATTCTCACCACTGTGCCACCACGGCTCTTAGGACACATCAAGATGCAATTCGCATTCCATTCCCAGGTCCTCAGCACCCATTCAGAAATGCAGTTAAACACATATGCCTCTTTTAGTGCAGACTTTTGTTGCTCAAAAGCACACATTTATAATCACCCACTCACATTTGTATTCCCTATTCCCACTCACTTTTATTTTCATTATTACTCTCCCACCTGAGGCAGCAGCAATGCAGTAGCAGGAAGCTGGCTGGAGAAGAACTAGATCGGTGGTGGCTAACCTTTTTGGGCTTCTGTGCCGAAAATTGTGCGTGTTCTCGCGTATGCTCGCTTACATGCCAGTACCCATAAGGCAATGCACACAAGCCCCGCACACCCCCTGCACATGGGCACAAGACCCCAGTGTACCATGTGTCTCTGCGCATGCACGCACGATCCCGCTGTGACCCGCATGCATGCAAAAAACCCCGGGTGCACCCCACATGTCTGCGTATGCGCGCACATCTCCTGTGCCTCCCCATCCCCCACGCATGCATGCCAGGTACCCAACAATTAGCTGTCAGATGTGCATCAGGCACACATGCTCAGTGGGGCTCTTCCGGGCAACCTCTCTGTGTGTCACTTCCGGCATGCATCCCACAGGTTCGCCATCACAGAACAAGATCACGGTCCACAGAGCAGAAAAATCAGCTGCCCGAGCGGCACAGCTTTTGTTGTATTACACGTGCACGTGCATGCAAAGAACGCATGCACGTGCAAAACATAAGAACCAAACCAGTAGTAATACCAGTTAAATCCCACCCCTGTATTAAACATATCTACATAATAAAAATAACTTGTTTGCTTTTTACAACACGCACAAACAGAAACAACCACAGAACTGAGCCCAGAAGAAATAAAGCAGTAACAACAATAAATTCAGTACCATCCTTGAACACATAATAACAGCAATACGCTTTTGCGGGTTAATTGGTTTGATGTTTCTTCCTAATGCTTAGTGCAGTACACATTTCTGTAAGTGGTAATCTGTCTGCCATATTCATCAAAGAACCAAGCAATACAGTTTTGTATTTGGCAACTAAAAACCATAGCAACACCTGTTAATGTATGTGTATAGTCAAATTTGCAGCTCCCTCAAAATGAAACCATAATATATACTGAATGTAGCCTCTTGTTCTAATTTTCCTATAGCGGAGCAAAATAAAGCAGCAATAAACTTACAGACCACGTCGTCAAGGAGTGGTTGCTTGTTTACTATTCAAGCAGTTTCTCCATCTCTGAACTTGTGTTTAATTTAGCTGTCTTTCATACTCCTGCTATTCTCCCCTCAACTAGTTCAGCCAATGGCAGTAGAGGTGAAATTTTTGCTTTCTGTTTCTACACCAGTATTCTCTAGCTCCTGTAAGGCCAACGACAGGACATGGGAACATTTTTGAAACAAAATGTAACAGAAGCCATCGTTTTTATTTTCAGGTTGGAAAACAATCTAGAAAACATGATACATTTTATTTTGTGGTTAAGGCACAACTCTGAAGTGACCATTCCAAATGTTGTACATTTTGAGAACAAAATGTTTTTACGTAACTACTACAGTTGTGCAAAACAATTAAAACCATGCGCCATTAACCATTTGTTAATGTCAGGTTTTTTTTGAAGCAGCGGTAGCTTGAAGACTTGTATAGTTGCTTTCACAGCTATCTAGGTATACACAGGCAATATTTCCATTGAGACCAATAGCAAAACTGCTGTATATGTACAATGTATCTATTGTTAATTTCCAAGTAAATTATTATTTGAAGTCTAAATTATGATTAGAAATCGTACCAACAGCAGAAACCAATTTTATTTATACTTGTTTGTACTTACAGCTAAGTACAGTAATCACAGGAATGAAAAATAGCACAAGGTAAACCAGTATGAGAAATAAACTTTTTACAATATATGTTGATTTTGTCAAAGCACTAATTCTGTACAGAAAAGTAGTTGTGAGATTATTCAATATTCAGTCCATATTCTTTCAGTAGCCATTCATTCTTGACCCTTCTTATTTTATCAGTAATAAAATACTCCTCATTATGTTCAACTAATTTTATGGGGGTTTTTTCTGGCAAACCAAAGTATGCCAAAAACAAAAAGGGCAGAAGCATTTTACTTTATTAGAACGACATTCCGATCTCATAATAGATCATTGTCTTTTTCTGAACATCTTAAAAGTTCTCAATTTCTTAATCTTTATTATGCAATCTACCTAGGTATGTTCATCTGCTCGTTCCAGTTATTTGTTTGTTTTTTGAACCAAATCAGTAAATTTGGAAAATTGATATCAGTAATAATCATTTTTTTCTTTTGTTTAATCATAACCAATTCTTGGAAACTGGACAAATTCTTGCAGTTTTCTTGGCAGTTTCTTTTCCAGAAGTGGTTTGCCATTGTCTCTTTCCTAAAGCTGAGAAAAAGTGGCTGGCCCAAATGTATCCAGTTGGATTTGTGCCTAAGGCCAAGGCTAGAACTCACTATCTCTTGGCTTCTAATCTGATGCCTTAACCACAACATCAAATTGGCTCTAATAATATTACATAAATTACAATTTAGAATCACATGTAGCAACATATATGAAGGAATTTGAGCACATCAAAATACTTCAAAATACTTTAGAAGTTATAAAAAATAAACAGGAGAAGCTTTCACTCCTGTTATCTGAAGAATTATAGTAAAATGGTTGTAGTAGTCAGAACAGTATTCAATTATTTGTTTCCTTATTTGTTTTTTTTTTCCTGAGAAGAAAAGAAGTTGTATGTCATACATTATTTTTAAACCACTGGCAGAAAAGTAGTATCCAAGAGAGAACATTCCATAGATTGCTTTGCTAAATTTATTTACAGTTAAGCAGAGCTTCAAAAGAAGACTTCTCAGATCATGCAAACTATTGTAGTATATTCTTAATTTTACATGTTAGCCAAATAATGCATAAGATCATCTGATGCAAATGAGTACTCGATGGGAAAAGATGCTGGATATTCCAACTGGCTTTAGAAAAGGCTGGGGAACATGAGATGTTACTAATGCAATGCTGGATAGCTGAGAAAGCCAAAGTAAATATATAAAAAAATAAGTCAGTAAATGGTTCATTGATGATAGAAAGGCATTTGATTGCATTGATTATATCAAACTGGAATGTGCTCAAGGAAATGGGAATCCCAGAACATCTTAGAATATTAGGACAAAAAGTAAAGAAGGGAATCCAACCTAAAATTAAGATGAATTTTTGTTATAGTGAGACCAATTATTCAGTTGAACAGCTTGCCTGTCTAAAAAAGAGCTGTGGTAGTGCAGTGGTTAGAATGCAGTACTGCAAGCTAACTCTGCCGACTGCCAGCAGTTCAATTCTGACCCAGCTCAAGGTTAACTCAGTCTTCCATCTTTCCAGGGTTGGTAAAATGAGGAGCCAAATTGTTGGGAGAAATATGTTGACTCTGTAAACTGCTTAGAGAGGGCTGTAAAGAACTGTAAAGTGATAATATAAGCCTAAGTGCTATTTTATTACCTCCAGTAGTTATGGGTTTTCAGGACTGGACAGAGATTTGTCTGGAATAGTATAGAGTCTCCTGCTTGAGCAAAGTGGTTGGACTAGACTTTTTGAAACTCCTTCCAATTCTATTATTCTGTTATTTTGTTATCATTTCATTATTCTGATGAGACACCTATATGCAGATCAGGAAATCACAGTATGGATAGAACATGATGAGACACTGGCTCTAGCTTGGCAAAGTAGTACAAGAAGTCTGTATATTCTATCCTTATTTATTCAGCCTACATGCTGAATATATCCGCAGGGAAGCCAGGTTGATTTTTAAATTGGAGGAAGAAATACAAATAACCTTTGCTTTGCTGGTGACAATTTCCTGGTAGCTGAAAATGAAAATGTTATGGAAGCTCTAGTAATAAAAGTTAAGGAGCAATGTGAAAAAGTTAGATTAAAATTAAATATAAAGAAGATGGAAAAACTAGCCTTAGAATTGGGAATGAAGATATCAATGTGGGGATAGTTTCTGCCTTTTTGGATCTGTGATCAACAGTAAAAGAACAAGCAGTCCAAAATTACACTGTGAACTAGTGCTTGTTTGAGGAGCCCTGAAGGCCTTGGAAAAGATATTCAGATGCTGTGATGTATCTATATAAAGATCATACAAATGTCAGCCATGCCGAGATGGTGTTCAGCAAGTTCTGACCATTTCTGGAGAACCAGTAGTGGAAATTTTGAGCAATTTGGAGAATTGGCAAATACTGACTGGAAATTTTACAGTATCCCTTTCCAGGCCATGCCCACCAAGCCATGCCCACAGAACCAGTAGTAAAAAAAATTGAATCCCTGAAGCCCTAGTAGTTAGTGTGTCATGCTAGGAAGTTGGAAGCAGGATAGGATAAACATTGCTACTTTGAAGTTTTGATGTTGGAAATGGAACATTGAATGAATTAATCCAGAGGGGCAAATGACCAGACTCAAATTTCCTACTTGTTATGTAAAACCTAGCTTTCTGGAGAAGGGTCTAATGCTGAAAAAGGTGGAAGGAAAGAGAAGATGACCAGGAACAAGGTGGATGAATAGTAGGAATGGGTGTTAGAAGACCTGAATGACCAAGTTAGACACAAATCACCATGGAGAAAATCTTATCTGTTGTCAATAAGAAACGACACCACCTTGATGGCAGATAACCTCTCAAATCTTGGCAGTAATCAGGTTCTTTAGATACTTAATTCAAGTGATATTCTACTTAAACAGTATGTATGTTGTAATGTATTAAGATGTACTTGTATGGTACATCTTAAATATAACTGTATGCAAGCTTAGAAAACTAATACCAGAATTGGACTTTAAAAAATTGTCATTAACTAAATCCAATGATCACCAGATGAGGCTGCTTCCTGCCGGTTTTCCACAATCAAAGTCAATGGGAAACTGGCAGGAAGTTTGAAATCTCAGACTGGCAGACAGAAAAAAAGGCTGATGCTGGGTAAGGGAAGGAAAGAGGGGGTGTGTAGTAGGTGCAGTGTGGTTTAGGGAAGGCATGAATGTAAGTGTGCACAATTGCCAGTCAGGAAAAGTGTGCACAGGTATCGGAGAAATCTCAAGGGACATGTGACCTTCCCTGTTGTCTTCCCTTTTGATTTTCTTGGAAGCTGGCAGGAAAAGTTACAAATAGCAATCATATGATCACAGGGTGTTGCAATCAGTTCTAACTAAATTGTAAGTCCAAATTGGATAAACAAACCTACTGTAACTTAACATGTTTCACATTTAATTCTTCTATCAATCAGCTCTTTGGGTTCTAATCAAAATAGTAATAGGGACCATTAGTAATGTTTAAGATAGCCATTGTTACCTTTTAACACTGATCACTGGGATCTAAAGAATGGACCTACATTGACTAATCTGGGTTCAGCACAAATATTTTTTCTACCTGTAAGGCTGTAACTTAAATTTGTATTCTAAATCAATTGTAACTTATATGCTGAATGTATTGATACACAATTAATACTCTTTTTTTAATTATGAGGCTTAAGTCACATCTAATGCCAGACAAAAGCTAAGGAAATTAATTAAACTTGATATGATTATTGAATTAATAAAGTTTGATATTTGTTGGAGATCTCAACCCTAAAAAAACAGTGTTTGAAGAAAAGGTCACAGTTATTAAATGAGAAAATTAACTTGAGTCAGAAATCATTTCTGGATGAGAAAATTCAAAGTTCTTGCCTTTTGAATGAAATCTTTTTCAATACTTTAAAATAAGTGTTATTATGCAAAGCAATAGCATTTAGACTTATATACCACTTCCTGATGCTTTACACCCCTCTCTAAACGATTAATAGAGTCAGCATATTACCCCCAACAATCTGGGTCCTCATTTTACCAACCTCGGAAGGATGGAAGGTTGAGTAAACCTTGAGATGAGAATTGAGCTGCCGAAATGCTGGCAGTTGGCCGTCAGTAGAATTAGCCCGCAATACTGCATTCTAACCACTGTATCACCACAGCTCAGTGTTTGTTGTAAATGTCTTACATCAGGAGTGTAATGTAAGGAGTCCCCAAACTTGGCAACTTTAAGACTTGTGTGATGGGTTTCAGAGACCAGTCACTGTGCAGGGTGCCAAGATGTCTGACTGCTTGGGCAGTGTTTATTATTTTATACCATTTTTACAAGCAAGGAAGAGTAACATAGATACAGCATTCGGATTGAAGTATAGATACCACATGGGTGAAACCTCCCAACCACATTGGTACAACCTCCCAACCAATCCTTAAGACTAGTGGTGATGTTAGTAAAATGAGATCATCTATAAGTCAGGACCTTCCAACCCAAGATAGAGGATAAGAAAGAGGCCTCCATAGGCATCAGAGACACTGCAGTTTGCTGCTAGCATCTAGCAGCGTCTGTAGCAGGGGTATCAAAAATTCAAGGCCTGGGGCCCAGATCCGGCCCGCGGGGTGATTAGATCTGGCCCACAGGGCCACCCTGGAAACGGCGAAAGATTGGCCTGCGATGCCTCTGCCAGCAAAAACAGAACTCGGGTGGGCTGCACACAGCCCTCTTGAGCTCTGTTTTCATTGGCAGAGGGTTACTTACAGGAGGCCGTTGCAGCCAAAAATGGAGCTCAGGAGCCTGTTTTCTCTGGCAGAGGACTCGGGCCACCACAATCACCCCTGACACGAGTGATGTCGAGCTGACCACGCCCACTCTGGCCATGCCCACTCTGGACCTCTGAGGTAAAATACAATCCTGATGCGGCCTTCAATGAAATCGAGTTTGACACCCCTGATCTGTAGGATCTCAGTAGCTACTATACTTGTCGATACTTGTACTATACGAGTCTTAAAGTTGCCAAATTGGGAGATCTCTTTGTTACACATATAGTAAATGCAACATTGTTTATATGTTTTTTCAACATTTTTTTTCTGTCCTGTATTAATAACAGTTTTATACAATGTATAAATTTGGAAATAACTTCCTTTTAATTAAATATGTGGGGAAAATGCCTGAATTTAGATTTCTGGTAGACGGTTACGGTTTGACCTTTGATAATGCAGTATGTTTCTACAAGACAGTAAGAACAAGATTTTCCATTGAAATGAATATTCGATTGGGACCAGTAGAAAGACAAATATATGCTTTTTAAATAGATGTATCTTAAGCTTGTCCTACTAGCAACATTAAAAGTGGACTGTAGCTCTTGTCACAAAGATAGAAAAACCTCTCGCCACCATAGGCAAAGTAAGTCCTGAAAATACAAAATGCCTTTACTTTCAAAAGAAAGGGGGAAAATACAACAGCATCTCCTTTCTAGGAAGCAAGTCTATAAAATTAAGAGGCAAGGTAAAACCCAACATCAGTTTTCCTTATCACTTATGCTCTGAGTTTGAGCAAGTCCCATTTTCTGAATTATTGTATTCCAGATATTGAAAGAAAACCAGGCTATCCAAATCACACTTAGCGATAAGAAATAAGGACGTAAAACACTCTTATATATACCCTTTAGATAATCCAGATGGTAGAGATGGAGGGAAAGGTTTTGTTATGAAATTAATATCTGATTGTTAAATAAAATATTTTTGATGGCATGAGTATTAGTTGCACCTGCTATAATGAAGTAGCAGAGGAATTGGACAAAACCTAATATCTATTAATTATTGCTGATGAATTTTTTTGTTTTGTTTTCAGAAAGTGTTATCTTGAGAAAAAAAAAATAAACATAAAATACAAATCAATGTGGTTCTGTAGAGAATATGAGTCATCAGGAAAATGCCAGTCTATTCTTAACTAGATTTATGGTTAGCATAGAAACGATGCTATATTTTCTGTGCATTCTCCCATTTATATTTTTAGAAATATATTTCCTTACATAAAGAATAAGGTAGCACAATGAAAAAAAATGTACTTTTATGAGAGCTGTGCAGCATTTTGGAAATAATTTGAAAAAGGTAGTTCACAGACTTATCTCTGCAGATACTACATGCTCTGGATATGAAGTAGTTTAATTGAAGGACTGAAGACAAATTATACAATTTCATCCCTGAATGCTATGAAACTTATTTTAGAAAGCTAATCTGAGGTTAGATAATGTATTTTTTCAATTTTGGTGGCAATTAAGCGCTCAGAATAAAGTGTTATATTCTATACAGTACATATTTACAGAGAGAGAAAGCAGAATTATTCAAAGTGATGGGAATGTATCTAGACCAGGAGTTCCCAACCTGGGGTGCGAGACGATATTCCAGGGGGTGCGAGAAAAGTCCAGATAAATAATAGGATATTGGCTGTATGTTGGCATTTTTATTTTCTTTTGCAATGGACTAACTTTGTTTTCATTTTAGAGTTAAGTATTGTTATTTAGTGGCTGTCACATACATAGCTGAAAAGATTCAATCCTACCATATATTTAATAATTAAATAATTCAATCCTACCATATATTTCAGGGGGTGCGAGGTTCGAGTGAAATTTCTTTAGGGGTGCGGGGTGAAAAAAAGGTTGGGAACCACTGATCTAGACCTAGCTGGAAGAATTAGGTATTCAGCAATGGGAAAGGTTTGTATCAACTTCTTGAATTTTAATATGAAGTTTTTTCTCTAGGAAAAAAAATGCTTTTCTAATTTTTAAAAATGTTTTTAATTCCTCCCAAATTTGATTTTTTTAATTTTTTTTCTGAAAATGAAATTTTATTTTGTTAGTTGGGAAGGACTGTTGCGTTTGTATTTTCTACGCTACAGTACAGTTGAATTTTCTGCGATTGCGAAAAAGAAATTATTGGAGCTTGAGTAAATTAGTTTTACAACTGAAGTAACGCTTAGGAGTTACAGACTATCTAACTTCCTAATTGAAAAATCATAACTGAATTGATTTGAATTGCACTCATGTATAATCCTAAAATACTTCTTAAGATTCATACAGCTCAAAATGTTAGTTTATGTTTGAAAGTCACCTGTTTTCTGTAATTGGAAATAATTTCTTAAGTATTCACTTGAACATAAAGAATAATTAGCTGTGTAGGTTAATATAAGAATATTATAAAGCTAGTGGAGATTTTTGTTCTAAATTTTGAAAAAAATGTATTTTTAGTTCAATCTACTATAAATGCATATAAATAAATACAATAATGGAATGGAAAGATTTCAAACAATATTTTGAATGAATTTAGTAATTAGTCTGAATTGAGGATTGCTTAGCATCTTCTGCCTATTGTTTGTTTTTGTTGCTAAAGCTATGCATACTGATTTCATACATTTGATATCCAAAATTTGTAAGAGTGGTTCAGATACAATGTTTATTTTTTGACAGTTTCAAACATTCAAACTTGTACAATCTTGTATAATGTGAGGAAATAATGTAGCATATCTTTTCAGATCATATGATTCCATTTAAGAAGATAACTTAATATATATGAAAACCTACCTATATATTAGAATAATTTATTATTTCTGTTTATAACCATAAATGAAGTCTGTCTTTTCACTTTTCATTACTTTGAGCTAAAAAAACTGGATGAAAACAGGAATAGCTTGAATTATCCTATAATATAGAAAACAGTATTATTTTGAGGTTATTTTTTTATGTTAAACTATGTTACACATTTTCTAGATGTGTTCTAGGGTTTTGGTCTTGGGGAGGTATAGATAGTTGAAGATACAGAAGTTTTATTTTTAGAAATATGATTTCTAGATTTGTTTTTTTATTCAAGAATGATCATTTGAGTATTAATTGGTAAAACATGTTATCTTTAATTTTCTTTATGTTGGGCATAATATCTTTGTGACTCAATGGTCACAAAATTAAACATGATTTATTTATTTAAAAAAATGTATTTATTTAAATCATTCTTTTAGATACAAATTTTATTGCAGTTTTATATTTAACTGAACACTTTCTGGTTGGATCATTCTAAGAGCGATTCTTATATTCAACATATAGTAATTATATATTTCAAGTAACAAAACAAGCAGCAGTTTTAAAAAGAAATTGCATTGTTAGCCTAACAATTACACAAATGTTTCTGTTGAGCTGCCAAACTAAATGAATGAATCATTATCCTGTTTTCTGCTTCCAAGCTGAAATAACTCTGTCAGACCAAATAAAGGCAATCCGTAAACACACGTGTATATGCATATACATGTACACACATATGTACTCACATACCACATGGATGGAGACACACTGTCCTAACAATTTGCTGGTTACAGCTTAATACTGTATGTAGAAGAAACGAGTTTATTGTAAGAACCAGTCACCCAGAAAGAAACAGTGAAAACAGCTGATTTGGACTTATTTAAGGCTGTTCTTATTCTTCTCATAGCAGCCTACTTCCTGAATATCACACATGCAGAGATGTGTATTCAGAATACATTTTTCACACCTTTGTTACCTTGAGTTTTATACAGCCTATACATCTATATCTATTTGTGTCATATAAAAAGCAGGATAAAACATTTTTTCCAAATGGAAATATTCAAATAAAACAAAAACAAAAATATATATTACAATATTTCCACTTCTAAATATTTTTTAAAAAATATTTTTTAAGAAAAGGAGCAGTAATTACATTCTACTTTACAAATCCATTCCAATATCCAAAAGTATTATTTAGTAATGATATTCCTACCACAGCTAGTCCTCATATTACGACCACAATTGAGCCCCAAATTTATGTTGCTAAGTGAAACATTTGTTAAGTAAGTTTGTCCCATTTTACAACTTTTCTTGCCACATTTGTTAAGTGAATTACTGCAATTGTTAAATTAGTAACACAGTTATTCAGTGAATTTGGTTTCTCCATTGACTTCACTTGTCAGAATGTCAAAAAAGGTGATCATGTGATCCTGGGACACTGCAACTTCGTATATGTGAATCAGTAGTCAAGCATTCAAATGTAAATCACGTGACTGTGGGGGTGCTGCAATGGTCATAAGTATGAAAAATGGTCATAAGTCACTTTTATTTCAGTGCCTTTGTAACTTTAAACTGTCACTAAGTGAACTGTTGTAAGTCAAGGACTACCTGTACTATGTTTCTGCAATTAATTATAAACAGGCAGTCATTGCCGAGCTTGCTATTCTAAAGGATACAAGTTGATATGTCTGAAACAGAATAACAGTTTGAAGGGACCTTGACAGTCTTCTAGTCCAACCCCCTGCTCAAACAGGAGACTCGATACCAGGGGTGTCAAACTCAAGGCCTGCGGGGTGCTTAGATCTGGCCCGCGAGGCTACCTTGGAAACAGTGAAGGACCAGCCTGCAATGTTTCTGCTAGTGAAAAAGAAGCTTGGGAGAGCTGTGTGTGGCCCTCCGGGCTCCGTTTTCACTGGCAGAGGGATAGCAAAACAAACTAGAAACAGAACAAAAGCAGAAATGTTTCCTCTTGCATTTAAGCATCCAAGAAGGGACAGGAAAAGAGAAAGGGAAATAGAAAAGGCAAAGAAAAAGAAGGAAAGATGGGAAGAGAGTAAAGCCCCTGTCACACTGCACCAACCGGTGCAAAGAGGATGTAAAACGGACAAGCTTGCCATCCGTTGGTTAACGCGATGTATCCGTTCTGTACTCACTGCCTCCGTTTTGCTTTCTCTCTATCCGTCCCGCATCCGTTTATGGACGTTTCATCCGCTCAGAAAGTTTTGAGCTACTCAAAACGTTTGCGTGGAAAATGTATCCAATTCGTCCGTTCTGCATCCGCTAGGCATCCGTTCTGCATCCGTTACGCATCCGCTATATCCACTAGGCATCCGTTCCGCATCCGCGCAACTCGCATCCGCTTGGACGCAGGGAGGAAGCGGAACGGACGCAGAACAGATGCAGCACGGAAACAAAGCATTTAAAACGGAAAAAACGTTCGCAGAGGGGACCTATCTCAGATATTAAGGATGTCTGCAGGATGCCTAGAGGATGCAAAGGAACACCTACACTGCCTATAAAAAGGGGGAGCAACTCGCCTGCATCTCACTTTCAGAACAGCAGCCAAGCTGTGCAGACCTCTGCAGCCTTCATCTGACTCTTGCTCTTCCACAGCATCCAGTCATGTCCACCGTGGATCGTAACACAGTCCTTTTGGCAGCCACCATCCTTCTGCAACATTGCGAAGCCATCTACAGGCACTGTGAACTCTAATACAGGAAGAAAAAGAGGCGGCCAAGAAGTGTCTGGGTCCGAAGATGGATCGGGAGAAGAGCAGAGGACGAACTGTACAACAAGCTGATGGTGGAGCTGAGGAACGAAGACCCTTGTGGATTCCAGAACTTCATGAGGATGCCTCCAGCCATGTTTGACGAAGTTGTGCAGCAGCTTACACCCAGGTTGACCAAGGCAAACACCAACTTCCGGCCCAGCCTGGAACCTGGGATCAAGGTGGCACTCACTCTGTGCCACCTGGCATCAGGGACAATCTACAGGAGCATGCAGTACAGCTGGAGGGTGCCACACAACACCATCAGCATTGTGGTCAGAGAAGTGGTGCAGGCCATCATTGAAGAATACAAGGAGGAGCTCCTCCAGTGCCCCTCCACTGAAGAAGGATGGAAGAAAGTTGCAGAGCAGTGGTATCAGAGGTGGAACTTCCCACACAATATTGGAGCCATAGACGACAAGCACATGGCCTGCAAAGCACCACCCAAGTCGGGCTCCACTTATTTCAACTCCAAGGGCTTCTTCAGCATCATCCTCTTTGCCATGGTTGATGCTGACTACAAGTTCATGTACATCGATGCTTCAGGCAACGGCTCATGTTCAGATGCCCAGGTATACAACGCCAGTGACCTCAAGGAGGGGCTGGAAGGCAACCTCATCATGGGCTTCCCAGATCCAGACCCCCTGCCCAACGACACTCAATATGTGCCCTACTTCATCGTGGGGGATGACGCCTTCTCCCTCACAACCTACCTCATGAAGCCCTACACTTCCAGACTCCTCACCCGTGAAGAGAGGATCTTCAACTACAGGCTGTCCAGGGCAAGGCAGGTGGTGGAGAACGCCTTTGGCATCCTAGCCAACAGGTTCCAGGTACTTCTCACCACCATGCAGCATCGCCCAGAGACCGTGAGGAGGATCGTGGAAGCTTGCTGCATCCTGCACAATCTCATGCGCACCCGCTACCCAGTCTTGCAGAACAGGCTCGTGGACCTCCAACAAGGCAATGGGGACATGGAGCCTGGGGAATGGAGGCAAGGACGAAACCTGATCGACACTGAGGATGTGCAAGGCCCCAACAGAGCCTCACATGAAGCGAAGAAGTAGCGCAACCTCCTGAGACACTGGTGCAACTCCCCAGCTGGAGCAGTGGAGTGGCAAGACAGGATGATAGATGATTAATGGATGCTTCCTTCAGCCTGTCTCATCACACGGATGAGATTGTGCCATGTATGTTGGGTGGGCCTACAATGTAGAGGGCATTTAATAAAGAGTTGTGTTTGTGTTGACGTGTGAATGATTATTACATTGTTATTGATAATAAAGGGCCATAGGTGTGGCACCTGGGAGGGTGGACCATACAGTCCCACTATGCTTACACTGGAGGTTTATCTATCCCCACAGCTATTACCCATCCCAAAGGTATCCCTGCCCATCCCACAGCTATTACCCATCCCTCAGGTATCCCTGCCCACCCCACTGCTATCTTAACCTATCCCACAAGCATGCAAAGGCTTAAACCAATTCTAAAAGTTTCCACCAAGACTTTATTAAAAAAAAGAAATGAAGCAAGTGTGTGAATCAAAGATAAACTTTATTGAACAACAAGCTGTAAAAGAAAAATGACCCAAGTCAAGTGTCCAAATAAAGTCCACACCCAGTCTCTGGCAGTCTTCACGGTCACTCGGAGGTGTGCCCAGTCTCAGGGGTGAAGGGTCCAGGTGTTGTGGAAGTGGTTGCTGCTGCAGTGCTGGTCTGAAGCACTACTGGGATGCCTGGCCCCGAGAGGACAACAGGTGATGGTGTGTTGAGGAAGGTCTCAGACAGCTGGCTCAGCCCCGTGATGTTGAGAGCTCCTTCCTCCATGCCATGGGGTGTCAGCCCCAGTACCGACGACAGATGTACTGAGGCCGGGCTTGGCTGTGGGGTGGAGGAAGGAGCAGTGTAGTGGGGCTGTCTGGTCTGCAGCTGGGTGAGGACTGGCGTGGGTGGCATCGCAGTCATCGGTTGCATCATTGGCGTGGGTGGCATCAGTGGAACCGGTGGCAACGGTGTCGCCCGATGACTCTGTGCCTGGACTGGGAAGGGCTGCTGCCTATGCTGCTGGACCTCCTAGTAGCCATAGCCCTGGTATGGCTGTAGGAAGCCTTGGAAAGGGAGGGACATCACCTGGGGTGGAGGAACAGACCTGGACTGGGTGGGAGCAGGTTCCTCTGGATCTGGAGGGTTGTGAAGCAGCTCGGTGATCCGGTCCTTCACCACCTGGTACTGGGGTTCCTCCATGTTCCTGAGGGTCTGGTTGACATAGGTGAGGAAGGGTTTGCGGTTGGAGGATGAGGAGTCGGTGTTGACCAGCTGAGAGAGGAGATCTATGCTGGTGCGGATGGTGTCCCTGATCTCCAGCAGGACAGTGTGGCTCTGCCCCTCCTCCTGTCTGGCTCTCTGCCTTTCTGTGGAGGTGGTACCTGGGGGTGTGTGGATGCGGCTATGGCTGTGGTGGACGCGAAGTCTCCTTTCTCCCACCGCACCAGGGAGTCCTCCACGCGCTCCACCACGGTTACAACACCTGTCCACGGGTTCTCCGCCGTGGCACGCTCCACAGAAACCTGCCTGGAGACAGGGACTGACTCTCGGCCGGAAGAGGACTGGCTCTCAGCAGGCTGCCGGAGAGAGAGGGTAGTGAGAGGGGCTGCTGGTGCTCCTCGGTGGCGGATCTCACCCTCCAGGAAGCTGCACCTGGCCATGACGTAGGTCTCTCTGTCCGTCAGTTTAACCGTGGCCTGGCCAGATTTCTTCAGGTGCAGCTTCCTGTATCAGGTGTGCATGTGCTTCCACCAGCCGAGGAGCACCTCCGAAGTGTAACCCATACTCTGCCCTCTCTCTCCAAGCAGCCTGCTTCCTTTTGGTGTCCCTGTACAGCCGGTGTCCCTTCCGCCACAGATAGTCATTCTCTCTCAGCAACTCCAGCACCTCATCCTCGTGTTCCTCCTCAATATAGTATTGCCTCCTCTCCTGTTGTCGCATACGCCTCTTCCTCCCTTTGGCAGGACCAGATAGGCCCTCATCAGAGGGGCTCCCAGGTAGTAGGGGCTGCTCCTCCACACCACCACCACCACCAGCAGCAGGATCATCATCATCAGCAGCAGCAGGATCAGCAGCAGCAGCAGCAGGATCAGCAGCAGCAGCAGCAGCACAAGCAGGACCAGGAGCACAAGCAGGACGAGCAGGACGAGCAAGACCAGGAGCACGAGCAGTAAGAGCAGTACGAGCAATACGAGCAAGTCCAGGAGCACGAGCAGGACGAGCAGGACGAGCAGGACCAGGAGCAGCTTCAGCAGAGTAAGCACCAGCAGAAGCACCACCGCCAGGAGCAGCTTCAGCAGAACCTCCAGCACCAGAAGAGCGAGCCCGAGCAGCAGAAGCCCCAGCAGAACAGAGTCAGGGACGGGGCGGGAGGGTGGCCCTGTCCCTCTTGCCAGGGATGGCGGCAGGTTGCTGAGGCTTTCGCTTCTTCCCCATGGTTGTGGGGTTGCTGGCTGGCAGGGAGGCTGGCAGGCACCAAGGCTGGCAGGAAGCCTGGCAGGCAGGCATGCACCAAGCTTGCAGGCAGGCAGGCAGGCAGGCAGGCAGGCAGGCAGGCAGGCAGGCACCAAGGCTGGCAGGCAGACTGGCTGGCAGGGAGCTGGAAGGCAGGCTGGCAGCAAGGCTGGCAGGCAGGCAGAGAGCAAGGCGGGCAGGGAGGCTGGCCAGGAGGCTTGGAGGCAGGCTGGCAGCAAGGCTGGCAGGCAGGCATGCAGGCAGGGCAGGCAAGGACTCGATGTATCCAGCAGCAGGTCTTTCCTCCGAATGCTGGCCACGTGTGAGTTGCTTCCCTTTATATCCACGTGGCTTACGTCATGCATCCCCCCCGCATGTGCAGTTAACGCTCGGCATCCGTTCGGCTTCCGCTGTGCATCCGCTTCATCCGCTCGGCATCCGCTGTATCCATTCCACGTCCTCTTTGCTGAGGTCCCCCAGAAGCCTAGTGGATGTGCCATCCTCTCCCATCCGCTTCCTTCCGCTGGGCTTCCGTTCCGCATCCGCTTTCCATCCGCCCTGCGTCCTCTCCGCGTCCGTTCCTTTCCGTGTTATCCGCTCCGGTTATGCAAATTTTTGCCCCTTTTGAGAGCGGATAACACCGGATGGAACATTTCGCTCGTCCGTTGTGTCCTTTTTACATACGTTTTGCATCCGTTGGGCAGTGTGACAGGGCCTTAAGGAAGGAGAAAGAAGGAAAGGGGAAGGAAGAAGAAAGGACAATGAAGAGGGAAGGAAAAAGAAGGAAAGAAGGACATTATAATGAGAGGGGGGAGGGTCTGAGGGAAGTCCTGCTTTAGCATTTGGCCACCACAGGTGCCCCCAACATGAGTGATGCCAAGTGGCCATGCCCAACCAGGCCACCTCCCCATATGGTGAAACACAACCCTGCTCTGTACTATTTTAGACAAATGGATGACTAGTTTCTTCTTAAAAACCTCCAGTGACAGAGTACCCACGATTTCTGAAGGCAATCTGTTCCACTAGTTAACTGTTCTCACCGTTAGGAAATTTCTTCTTATTGTAAAAAATCCTTCTGTTCTTATTTCATCTGTTCACTGGTAAGCTAGTCACATGAAGAATGGTTGCTTATGCAGCACCATGTTCAACATGTTTGACTGTTGTTGTTTTTTAAATTTTACCTCAGACTACTTTCAGGCCTGCATGTTCCTCTCTTGCCTTATGTTCCCATCTTTGGTGATAAAATTTTGTTTAGTTTAAACTACAATTCCCCACTGCATTGTAAATGGGAACTCTGATGACAGTTAACCAACAAGAAGTCACTTTGTTTATCAGCCTCTGCACAGTTATTGACTCACCACGAGATGTTTTTGGTTGACGTTCAGTCTTCAGTAACCTGACATTAATTTGATGTTTTCTGTTTCAGGCTTAAAGGGCAGCTTTTGTTTAAAGAGGCCAGAATTATGGTGCTGAACTAGTATTAAGGGGAGCAGAAGTGCATGCAAATGATGTTGATCCCCGACTTGTTAAAATAAATTAAATATTTGTATTTGCAAGAGTCTGTGGAAATGTAACTTAAAAAAGAGTTTGAATAGTTTGAAATGAGGGAGAAGCTGTAAGTTAGACATAAGAAAGTGAACAGAATTCTTTATTGGCCATGTGTATTGGACACAGAAGGAATTTGTCTTGATGCAAATACTCTCAGTGTACATTATCAGGATCCAAGATGGCGCTGACGATGGCTGCCTCGGTGAAATGCTCTCTAATGGTTTTTTAATACTTTATTATTATCTGCAATTCACGACGGATTTCATACTCATGAGACCATAAGAAAGTGTTATAGTTTTAAACACTTTCTTCTTCTTTCTTTCTTTCTCCTTTTCTTTCTTTCTCCCTCCCCCTTCCTCTCTCCCTTCCTTCCTTCCTTCCTTCCTTCCATCCATCCTTCCTTCATTATTTTTACAAATAACTGGAAGCAGAGAATACACACAATCTTTGTTTTTCTCCTATTTTCCCCACCACAACAATCCTGTGAGGTGGATTGGACTTAAAGAGAATGCGTGGCCCAAAGTCACTCAGCTGCCTTTCAAGGTGGGAATTGAACTCATGGTTTCCCGCTTTCTAGCCTGGTGCCACTAGACAAAACTGGATATAGACAATGCATAAATCCATTTATGCTAATAAACTACTTTCCTAGGCCAATCATTATTCTGTGCTGGAAGGATGCTATATAAGTCTATTTTGCAATGCACATTTTTTCAAATTAAAATTGTTTATTATTGTCTGAATTAATAACATGCTTATAGAGAATATTATTTGGGTGTCATGCCTCCAAGGCATGCTGGAGCCGTGACACCATGCGTTGTGCCATGTCAGACTATGCTATCGCGAGGGGAAAGTCCTGTTAACTACTCAACCCGGGGCTTCGACTGTTCGATGGAGATAATGAGCCTTGCTGACGTCACACGCTGAGCTGTTACAGCCTGCGGGCGGTTGTAGACAAAGTGATTAGGATGCTGCCTGCTGAACTAACGATCTAGAAAGGGGTGGAGAGTACTTCATAGGTGTAAATACAATGATGGAATATGATAGTTTGTACAAGTATAGTAAATAGGGGTAAACAATTAATGACTAAAAGCAGGGTGTTACAATGGTGATCAGATGTGATGCAGTAACGCTCACCGGATGGTGGATAAACCTATTAAGTTGTTATCTGTTGTATAAATACAGCTCTGGCTGCGAGGTGCGCCAGAGCTGATTTTAATTCCTTTTGGTTACTTCTTGTTACCTGAATCTGGAACATTGTATAGACGAATAAAGACTCATTTGATCATTACCTTGAGACCTTTTTTCCCTTCCTGTCTGGAATTCGGCGAAACAGCTGAGATTGGGTTTGGGGTTTTTTGTTTCTTTTTGAACTAAATACATATATGTGTAAGTCTTCAGAAATTAAAACAAATCCTTGTTCATTAAAATAAACAAAAAAGCTTGAAGTTATTAACAATTCCTAGCTTCTTTTTTGGTTTGGATTCACATATTATGATAAGCCAAAAAGAATCAGCTTATTTGTTCATCACTAGGTTTGAATTAAGTATTGTAGTTTAAGATAACATTGTAAATTGAAATAAAATTCACAACATACTATAGCCTGAAGAACCTTGCATTACTTCTATTTCTGGGCACTGCTTACATCAAAACATCTGTTTTGTGGTCTTATCTTAAATATGTTAACTGAGTTTAATCAACTTGCCTTTAGACAACTATTAATCATCAAATACAGTAACTAAATCATTGCTGATTTGCATTTTTATATTTCCTGTTTCACACTGTTAGACTGAGAGTCCTTTTCTCTATGCCTGGTAGCCTCATCTAATGTCTGAGGATATTGGTTTTGGTTGTAAAATGTAATTTTTCCCTTTCATCAGGGATCTCTATTTTTAATCTCTGAGCTCGGCCATAATATTAAATTTGCCTCTGGTTTCTAACGATATACAGTTTGATATCAATGTTAATATACATTAATACTGTTAATACAGTTAAATAACCTGCCTTTTTGAGAAGTATGGCAGCCGGAAGTTGTTGTTGTGACAGGACAATTGGCAGTTAGAGAAGACCAGACTTCTGGCAGCTGGAAACAAGATTTGCTGTGGTGGACAGTAAGAGCAGCAAGAGTAGACAAAAGTGAGACTACTAGATTCACCTGAACCTTTTGGCTAACTAGCCATAGATAGATTCCTGCTTATATCATACTGGAGAACAAATTTCCGAAGGTTATTTATTGGATTGATCTATTGGACCATCTATGGCAGGGGTGTCAAACTCGATTTCATTGAGGGACACATGTGGGTTTGTTTGATTTCAGGGGGCCAGTGGAGTGGTGTGGCCATGTGAGCATGGCCAAATCAATGTCACTCATGCCTAGGGCACCTGTGATGCTCCAGGCAGCCCCCCAGGCTCCATTTTCAGCTGGGTTGGCCTCCTACAGTGCTCTACCAGCAAAAGTGGATGTTTTCCCAAGCACCATTTTTTATGGCAGAGGGCTGCAGGAGGCCATCGCAGCCAAAAACAGATCGGGGGGGGGTGCACATAGCCCCCCTGAGCTCCATTTGCACTGAGGCACTATGGGCCAGACCTTCATTGTTTCCAGGACAGCCCCGCGCAGGGCCAGATAAAAGTTTCCTCAGTCTGTGTTGATTTGGGGAGCCATGTCATCTGCTGGTGTTGGTCCACTGTGCTTCATTAAGTCCAAGGTCAACACAGCCATTTACCAGGAGATTTTGGAGCACTTCATGCTTCCTTCCACAGACGAGCTTTATGGGGATGCTGACTTCATTTTCTAGCAGGACTTGGCACCTGCCCACACTGCCAAAAGCACCCAAACCTGGTTCAATGACTGTGGGATTACTGTGCTTGACTGGCCAGCAAACTTGCCTGACCTGAACCCTATAGAGAATCTATAGGGCATTGCCAAGAGAAAGATGAGAGACATGAGACCGAACAATGCAGAAGAGCTGAAGGCCGCTATTGAAGCATCCTGGTCTTCCATAACACCTCAGCAGTGCCACAGGCTGATAGCTTCCATGCCACACCGCACTGAGGCAGTAACTGCTGTAAAAGGGGCCCAAACCAAGGACTGGGTACATATGCATGCTTATACTTTTCAGAGGTCCGATGTTGTTCTATGTACAATCCTTGTTTTATTGATTGCATGTAATATTCTAATTTTCTGAGATTGTGGATTTGGGGTTTTCATGAGCTAGAAGCCATCATCATCTCAATTATGACAAATCACTGCTTGAACTATCTTGCTTTGGATGTAATGAGTCTATCTCATGTATTAGTTTCACCTTTTAAGTTGCATTACTGAAATAATTACTGAAATAAATAATAAATAATTACTGAAATAAATGAACTTTTGCACAATATTCTAACTATTTGAGTTTCACCGGTACTGTATGGTGAGAACCTAGGAATGTGCCTTATTCTGGGAAAGTAGAGTAGATGTCTTTAGAGTAGATTGACTTTATGTTCAAGTTTATAAAATGGAATGTAGAATGTTTATAATGTTTAGTCTTCTTGCTAGTAATGAATGCTCATATAAAGACAAAGTACTAATCTTGTGTTACAAAGTGACACTCAAGTCTGCAGTTTGTAATGGATATCAAGATCTTCATTAATATGCACATTAACTGAATGTAATTGACTGTAAGCCAGATGGACAGTGGTAAAATATTTAATAATGAAACTCTTCGATGCAGCATTTGATGCCTCAAGGACAACAATAAAAGCACTCAGACTTCCTTTAATGTCTTTCAATAACATGTTGGTATATTAATGGGAAAAAATGTGATGTCCTTCAAAGCCTTTAAAGATTTCGAGAATTAAAATTTGTTAAACAACAAATAGTTTTCACTGCAGGAGGTTCACCTCGAGAACAGATAAGATTGATTATTAACGCCTCAAGATTGCTACAGGTGTGTGTGGAGGTTAGTAGTGTATGTTGTGGTGCAGGCTATGAATTTCCTAGTTGGAAAATATTAAATGTTGAGTATCTCAGAATTACAGCCCACATTCTAAACTATTTGGCAAATAATGGTAATTACCTAAGCATTTACAGCAGTGGTAAGATTCAAAATTTTTTACTACCGGTTCTATGAGCGTGGCTTGGTGGGCGTGGGTGGGGAAATATAGTGTAAAATCTCCAGTCAGAGGTGTTATTTGTCGGTTCTCCAAACTACTTAAAATTTCAGCTACCGGTTCTCCAGAACTAGTCAGAACCTGCTGAATGCCACCTCTAATATACAGTATGGAAAAGTGAACAATAATATTAAAAGTCTAGGACTAGTATCTTTTTAAAATTTGAAATTTCTACCACCATCAAGGAATCCAAGGCATAAAGTTTCTATTTGGTTAGTGTCAGTGGTGGATTTCCAATTTTTTTTCCTTTTGGTTCTATGAGAGAGAGAGAACTTCACATTACAGTTTCCAAATTTTAAAAAGAGATTTAGCTCGATTTAATGCTTTTCTTCCACAGGTACTTTGGAAGGAAAATATAAGGAAAAAACCCAACACTACCCCTGTGATAGAAACCAAATCCATGTTCTTTTGTGCAGCCAATTCTACAGGGATGTTTGCCACCAACTATTTAACTCTTTTTATCTAAGTTTCCAGGTCACTCAAATAATTTTTATTTGTATTATTTGTTAACAAACAAGATTAATTTATTAACAAACAGGATTAATTTATCTCTCTAAAAATAGCAAAAAGCCTGGAGTGGAGCTGGCAGCAGAGTCAGACAGTGAGGAGATTGGGGAGGAACATGGGCCAGACCTGGAGGCTGAGGAAAGGCTCTGCATCAGAGGCAGAGATGGGGCTAGGGCAGTCTGGCAGTTAGTTATCAGCTGCCTTCAGAGTTGGACAGCAGCGACAAAAGAAAGAAAAGAACAATTGTGAACTAAGAGTCGATGTGGGAGTAAGGCCACAGATGAACAGTGAATGACCCCTCCCACAGGGATTAAAAGAGGAGCAAAAGGGGAGGGGGCTTTTGCAGGAAACAATTCATTTGTTGGTTGGTTGCAGCAGTGTCTGTGTCTGTCTGTGCATCTCAAAGACTCTGTGCCGAGTCCTTCCTTGTCAGTACTGTATTTGAAAATATTTACATGGCAGCTCTCCAGGCTAGATAAAGTCTGTGCTCCTAATTAGACCCTTGAAAGACTGTTTGCCAGGCCTTTGGCTGAATGTAAATGCAAGAAATTCACCTTCGTTTAATAAAAGGGATTTTGCCAGGACAAAAAGTCTGCTTAGTGCTTTTTAGGGAAGCCTAAGTCAGAACAGGAGCTTCCATAAGCCATTAGTGGGTCTCATAAGATATTATAAAATATTATAATATTTTCCCTATCAAGCAGCACAGCTGTTGTTTCAGCCAGCTGTGGCTTTTTTGACATTGGTACTTTGTCTACATATTGTGCAACACCATGGCAACAACCCAAACAATTTAATCAGAGGAATGATCATTCAGTGGAAACAGAACATTGATTTTCATTTGCTTTTAAAAATGCTTTTAGAAATTTAGGAACTCTTTTACTTATTTCCTGCTTTCTCAAGTTTAGAATAGCTCTTGTTATATATTGTGATGCTATTCAGTCTGCTTAGTAGCTGGATCCCAAGCCATGAAAATAAACTGATCTGCATTGTAATGTTCAAGCAGTAATTTATTCTGACTTTTTGGAAGATAAATTGGGATAAATAAAAGTCGCTGTTATCGCAATAGCACTTAGATTTATACACTGCTTTATAGTATTTTACAGCCCTCTCTTAAGTGGATATTAAGTGCATATTGCCCCCAACAATCTGGGTCCTCATTTTAACCACCTTGGAAGGATGGAAGGGTGAGCCTGGTGAGATTCGAACTGCCAAATTGCAGGCAGCCGGCAGTCAGAAGTAGCCTGCAGTACTGCACTCTAATCACTGCACCACCGAGGCCCTTTTTTGTGATAACTTCATGTACTTTGTCATATAATTTTTCTGTTTCAATTTCTGATATATTAAGACTACACAGACACACAGAGAAACTCACACATATTGCAGGTGTTTAGTAGATGCTTATAAGTAACTACATGCAAGTTTTATATATATATAGAGAGAGAATTATATTTTGAAATAAGGGTTTTACATCATATCTGCTTAATTTTTTTGATTGGTTAATGCTGCTGGGGGTGTTCTTACTCTATATCAAATTATTGATGTACAAAGTTTGTAGCTGATGCTTCCTTGGATAAGTTAGTATTCTGTCCTTGCTCTTACTACTTTATGTAGGATATTGTCCATTTGGATTCCTAGAAAAGGATGCATGGATAATTTAGAGTAGATTTACTATACGTTCCTAGCAGGGGGCCAGAAACATGGTGGGAAAATGTGTAGTCTCATACTTTAGATAAATTTCCAACTACCATGAATACATCTGGTGGCATTAGATTAATAACTTGAGAAATTTTGAAAACTGAATATTTATCAAGCAGTTGGGATACAATTGATTAGCAGTTTTTCCTTCCTCAAATTGCCTCCCTAGATTCTAGTTCAGGGCAAGGGTGGGATTCAATCAGTGTTAGTACTGATTCGCTGACTACGTTTTGTGCACACATGTGCGTTTCGCATGTGCATGTAAAAAAACCTTAAGCTGGGCCACCCAGACAGCTGAAAAGTGCTGCATGCAGGTGCACAGCATTTGAAAAGCCATTTTTTCCTGCTTTTTCAACCTCAACTGTGCCACGCAAAGCAGCTGAGGTTGAAAAAGCAGGAAATAAAAGACAGGTAAGAGTCTGGGCGGGTGGGGCAAATAGCAGCAAACGCAGAACCGGTTCTGTGTCTGCTGCTCTTCAGAGCTACCGGTTTTATAGAGCCAGGCAGAACCGGTAGCATCTCACCCCCAGTTCAGGGGTGTCAAACTCAAGGCTGGATCTAGCTCACAGATCCAGATGTGGTCCTCAATGAAATCAAGTTTTGACACCCATGCTCTAGATCCATTCAATCATTTTTCCCCCTCAATTATAATGGCATTAAGGAAAATGTCAGCATATTTAACAATGTCAGAGCGAGCAGTTTGCAGATACCTTTCTGGAGCTACTCTCAGCCGCTATCTGAGGCAAACCTCTTGCTAACTCTTCTAAGAAATCCTGCTGCCCAATCTTAGCTTGTTTGAACTGACACTTTGGGTTTTATGAGCTGTGTCATTGCCGTTGTCACTTTTTTGTAAGTTTCAGCTGGTGGGGATTCTTTAATGGACCACAGAATCCTGGTCCTGTTGGGAATTTTTGTGGATGGGTGGGTGAGTGTCTCAGTTATTGCATAACTTACTGCTACAAGTGTCGCCTTTTTGGAACGGGAATCTCAGTTGTTGCACAGCTTATTGTAAATATGTGCAACAAGGGTCTCTTAAATGGCATCTGCTAAAGTGCTTTTGGCTTTTTCCATAGTTTTGCTCATGATGTTTGGATTCCTGCTGTGTCATCCAGGATTTGCTGCTCATTGCCATTGGCCTGTTTTCTCCATTGCTTTTGCTTTATCTTCTTCTGTAGCTACAGGCAAGCTCTGAGGGTCTATTTCTTGTCTATCAACTCAGTCTCTGGGTCTTCAGAATGCTCAGTTTTCAACAATCCAGCTCATTGTGAATGCATTTTTATTTACTTATTGTAGCTTCCTGAACGAAGTGACCACCATATCACTTCGGTTCCAAATAAGGAGGGGGGGGGGTCTTTCTCTGTTAAATCTTCTTTCTGCTGTGCTATGATAGCTCTTGCTGGCGCTATCAGTATCAACAACTGAGGGTCCTTTAAAAGGAATGGGAAAGCATGAGCTCACAGGACATTACTTTATTCATACTATATAGCCGTGACAGCAAACCTATGGCACGCATGCCACAGGTGGCACGCAGAGCCATTTGTGCCGGCACGTGAGCCGCAAGCAAACTTACCTCACTGCTCATGCCTCACAACTGATTTTCATCCTGTTTAGGCCTTTTTCGGCCTCCCAGAGGATTGAGGAAATACTGGAAGTGACAAAACAGGCCCATTTTTCGGCCTACAAAGGCTATAGAAGTTTTCCTCAAGCTTCTGGGAGGCCTAAAAAGGCCTCAAATGGGCCGAAAATCAGCTGGGAGGTGCAGTGCAGGTAAGAGGGTGGCGATGGGGGGGGATTGCATGTGCATACGCAGGGAGCATGGGTGTATATGTGTGTATTGCCTTCTGGGTGCTGGCACGTGAGCGGATGCACGCTAGTGTAGGCACAATTTTTGGCATACGAAAATGTCAGCTATCACTGCTATGTAGGCTAATCCTTCCACAGTTAGCCTTCTGGTTATAATCAGTGGTGGGATTCAAATAATTTAACAACTGGTTCTCTGCCGAGATGGAAGAGAAATCTCTAATGATTTCTTCCAACAACCAGTTCACCAATCTGCTCAGAAAGTTAATAACCAGTTCTCCTGAAGTGGTGCAAACTGGCTGAATCCCACCACTGGTTATAATTAGTAATAGCTATTGTCATTTTGTCTTTCCTCCAGGGCTTTATTCTGGCATATTGAGACTCAAACTGAATTTCAGCACATTCATAAACGAGTTACACAGATGACAATTGTATTTTTGTATGTTCCTGTGCCATGATATTTCCATTCATGATAGTTCATTGATATGTAGTATTATTTTTGATTAATCCATTTATTTTTATTAACATTCTAAATTGTGTTAAAGACCAGTTTAAAAATCTCATAATTTAATTATCTTGTTGCATGTCGGTAGGGAAGAAAAATAAAATTTATGAAGCTTCTCTTGGATTTGTTAAAGCGAAGCATGTCAAGACTATCAGAATTAACAGATTAACAGAACACTACCCAAATCAAGGCTGTACCATAGTTCACATTCAACCTATTTATTTCTACCTTCAGCTCAGCCTTACCTATCTATGACAGGCAATTTATAACACAAAGAGCTTATGTTAAAACATACTCATTCTGAGAATTTACCATTGCCCCAAATACTGTCTTTTATTAATCTCTATGTATATAGTTTAATTTGTTCTTTGAATTGTAAATTGCTTTGAGATCAGTTTAAATGAGAAGATGCATAGAAATGTTTAAAATAAATAAATAATGCAGCTTCCTAGGCAATAACCAAGAATTTCACAGTGCCACCTTATGAGAGAACCACTTCGATGTAAAACTTCAGCTTCTTCCTTTGGTACAAAGCCATCAGGATGACCTTGGGCCAGTCCTCATTCATCCTTGAGAAGAAGGCAGTGTCAACCCACTTCTGAGATATTGTCAAGAAAACTGCAGAGACTTGTGTGAGGAGATGCCTGTTCCTCTCCAAAAAAACATCTTAGGAAAATATTCGGATAGTAAAGGTCAAACAATATTTTTAAAGAAAATGAAAGGAAATGATATATTTAAAAAAACACCCTGAAAAACATCACTAATTCATTAAAGTTGCAAAAAAAAAATATTGTTTCTTGTGAAATATCATGCTGCCCAATTTATACAAGGAAAGGAACATGTTGATAATTTTTTTTAAAAAAAGTTGTGTGCTACAAAGAAACATTCTGATCAACTGTTCCATGGCCTACCTGAGTGAGAAAAGTATAAAAGTGGCAGAGGCAGCTGTAAATTTGCTACTTTTTTCAAATAAAAAATAAAAAATGGTGGGTTACACAGGGCTGTTTGGCAGGTCAAATGTAGCCCATGGGCCATATATTGATCAGGCCTGTTACAGATTATGTTATGGTTTTGTTTAAAATATCTCTGTTTCTCTGGAGGATAATATATCATTTCAAAATGTCAACACAATGTCGTGACCTAGAAGGAAGAAATATTTCTATTAGAATTTTACTTGCTGATTTCTTTAATAATTCCAATGATTGCTTAAAAATGACTATTGATAATTTTATAAACATAAAGTTGTTCTTAAAATACATCTCATTAAAGCTGCAATATAGTCCACTGCATACAGAATTACTTCAAAACAGATATAAATAGGTTTGTATCAATGACACATTGGTTTTGCACTATGTGATATGCATAAGTTCACAGTCCATTTATCTCCTGTAAGTTTTAACACTTCCACCTATTTTCATAAATCTTTGTGAAAATATACAGTTATACCTTCCCCTATATCTTCCCCTTTTATCTAATTAGTTGTGCCATAATAGCAGGGATAGTAAGTGCCCATCCAAGCCATGGAGTACCTATAGAAGTGAAGTTTAATTAGACAGCAGAGGCAGATATTTTCATCAATGGTATGCACTCCAACAAATTGTCTCTCTGTCTATAATGTTCAAAGTTTTTTTTTCTTTTACTGGGGAAGTTTGTTCTCTATAATGCATTCCAACTGCTAATGAAATTAATTATGCATAGAGCAGTTGTCCGTAAAAGCTCTGCTGGATCAGGCTGCCTATCGCAATCTAACATTCGTTGAGATAATCTTTTCATGTAGCACTCAAGTAGAAATGAATTCCCATCTATAAATTTGCACAACATCGTCCGTTTTCCACAAGAGCAGCATGATCGACTTGGCGGCCTAGCTTTCGCCTCCAGAGATTTTCTTTGCATGTAAAGTTTTGCACATGAAAATGTCCATGTTATCTTGTATACTCTCATGGCTCCAACTCATATGGAAGCTGCACGTTTAAAATTCTGCACTGAAACTTTATATGTTGCTAACAGACAAATTGTGGAAGTCAGTTAATGCTACACGACGGAATTAGGTTGTTCAACCCATCTCATGTATTGCCTGAACAGAGCTTGCACTGTATTATGCCAATCACATGTATTTATGAAGCTTACAAATATACTGTATATGTAGAAAAGTGATAACCCTTTACCACTATTGTTCATTATCATTTAGCTTGCCTCAAATCTATCTCTGTTGTGCTTGGTCTCTTTTGTTATGAGCTAAAGGACCTAAACATTGCAATCTTGTTCTTTGAAAACTGGCTTTAATCCCTAATTACTTTAGTTGGCTTTCCATTTATTTTTTTAAGATCTACAAACTATATTTTTTAACTAGAGCATCCAGTACTATACTTACAAAAAGTACAATAACATCATCGATTTATATAAGGCATTTCTATATTTATAATTTATTTTCAGTTATCTTCCTTGCATGGAATGTGTTTTTTATAGCTTGGTACATAGTCATAGTCTTTAAACCATTTTAATCATAATCGCGAATAACCTTTTTGAAATTAAATATTATCAAGCCACAGTCCATGGATGTATATGTAAAATTTGGGATTTCAGAGCCAGTAAAGTTCACTTTGCAGTTGCTTATGTTGCTCTGCATTTGTCTTGTAGGGCTGTTTTTTCCAGTCTGGAAACATCTTTTTGGAGTTTTTCACATTTGTTTCCAATTTTCAATTCTGAACAATTTGCTATGTGAGTAAACATAACTACCAATTACTTAGTCCAAACTCCAGATGATTTATAAAAAACTAAAATGCACTAGGCACTCCTCTCTAGAGAATTCCCATTGTGTGCATCAATTCAGTGTAATGTACACAGGTTCTATTTTTTTCTCTCTACTTATTCTTTAACAAGCATATAAAAAAACCAGCAAAGTTTTACGGATGCAAAACAAATTCAGACATGGTACACTCTGGAGAACCCTGAAATATTTTGCTTTTATTTCAGATTATGGTAAACCACCCTGTTGCTTTGGGGGTCATTTGTCAACTTCAAGAAATAAATCTTCTGAAATGGAAGCAGTTTGAAATATTCCAGCAAAGGTTTGGCCTCAAACTAGGCTCATAGAAAACTCAATAGGATCAGTTTTGAAAACGCTGAACTACCCCCCAGAATGATGTGGTCTTGGGGAGTTTGTTTCGTTTATGGCCTTGTTTTGCAAAATGCTAAAATTGAAACAGATGCAACCAAGTATTCACGGAAGTAAATATTGGATAATTGTAAAACCTAATGAAATAATTATAGAAAAATTCCACCAACTGCTGTTTTTTAAATGCAAGCCTTATTGGTAATAAATGCAAGCCTTATTGGTAATAAAATCAAGATTCAATTATTATAACTTTTTTCTACTCATTTTGTGCAACAAATTTGACCTTCCTTCCTTCCCCCTTCCTTCCTTCCTACCCCCTTCCTTCCTTCCCCCCTTCTTTCCTTCCCCCCTTCTTTCCTTCCCCCCTTCCCCTCTTCCTTCCTTCCTACCTTCCTTCTCTACATTAGAACAGTATTCATTAAGGTATCCTAACATCAAAAAGGGAAGTCTAAATAGTGACTGGTGGTATCATCAGAATCTTCTCCATTTCTTATTTTCTTTTGTTCTTATGAGATTTGAAAGCAATATGGTAATTAATGATAAATTGAAAGAAAAATGTACTTTTAACAGTCATAATAATCAGATCTATAATAGTTTTCAGTTATGACGTGCATTAAAGTGCATTAAAGTATGTAAATAAATTTAACTGTAAAAGGAAAAATCATATACTGTGTAACTTTCACTCCGATTTTGAAAATTTTAGTTAAATCATATTGGGGGAAAAAAGACAGGTTAGTCAAATTTATAACTGTTATGACACATACAATGCAAGATACATATTTTTTTCATAGCTCTGTTTCGTAGGAAAGTATCTGTTTGGCATGTATATCTCAACATCTCATATTGCAGAAACTCTGACACCCAGCCAGCGTAACAGAATTTCAGAAAATGGGAGAGCTTTGAATTATCTTGGGCATATTTTATGGATGGATGGTGATACTACAGCCAGTGTGGCACAGTGGTCAGAGTGCAGTACTTCAGGCTACTTCTAGTGACTGCCAGCTGCCTGTAATCTGACAGATCAAATCTTACTAGGCTCAAGATTGACTCAGTCTTCCATCCTTCCGAGGTCGATAAAATGAGAACTCAGATTGTTGGGGGCAATATGCCGACTCTGTAAACTGCTTAGAGAGGGCTGTAAAAGCACTGTAAATGGATATATAAGTCTAAATGTTATTGCTATTGCCACTAAGTATGAGTTTCCACAAAATACGTTACCCAAAAGTCTTCATTGGGCAGGTGTGATGATTCCCCTGGACACTTCCCAGATACCTCTCTAAATGTCAGCTTAGGGGAAGATGAACCAGTTCCTGGCATGTCAGGAGCTGGGTTGATTGATGTCTCTGAGCGGCCATCTGTGGGGATTTGGTTGAGGCTCCAGGTATGAAAGTATGCAGCTGCAGCCAGACAGACAGAAGAGAAACTGCCTTCTACACCTGATCCAAAACATATTGGCAGAGAAAAGGCAGAAGCAGAGATTAGCCAGACTGCTCGCGAGGAGAAAACTTTGCGTTTCTTGAGGGCTGCACTGGAAGTTGGCTATTTAGCCCAGCAGACAGATGGAGGCGATGCTGGGAACAATATGTTTGTTTCCTAGCAGTGTGTTTTCTGGTCGTTGTAATTCCTGTCTCGCTTTGGATTCTGCCTTGACTTGGATCATGCCTTGGAAACTTTTCTTGCCTGGTGAACTCTTTTGTGTTGTGGATTAAAGTTTGCCTGGTGTATTTATTTTGATTCAGAAACTTTCAAGTGCCTTGTGGACTCTTTGGCCATTGGTCTGCGGACAAGCATTGGCCTGCTCATGGATGGACTTAATTGGGACAGTTCTGAGGTTTTTGGTGAATGGGCTTGCTGGGGAATATTAATAAACTCACTAAACCACAGTTACGTGTGTGTGTGTGTATGTGTGAGTGGAACAGCACAGTAGGGTAGAAAAATAGTTATTTCTCTGCTATGTAGTTTATTATGAATGCACTGTTTTTTCTTGCTTGACTTATGAACATAATTGAGTCCAAACTTCAGATAAACTAAGTCAAATTTAAGTTTTATAGGATCACAGAAAATTTGCCAAGAATTTTCACACTAAGTGTCATCGAGCCTAATGATCACCAACTGGTGGGCCAGGGACCACTGGTGGTCCACGAGAAAATTTTGGTGGTTCCCCCAAAGCAATTAATCCAGGCTGTGCGGGAACACAAGGCTGTGCTGCCCACATGGCCCACCCACCCACTGGCCCCCACCCTTCAGCTGAGTGCAAACCTTACCTCGAGTAGAGCCACGCGAGTTGGAACTGGAAGGTAAACTGAACAGCGGGGAAGGGAAATCTGTCCCGGGATGGCTTGCTGATGTTGGTGGGAAAATTGGTCCCGTATTCCAGAACTGCAGTTGTCACAAGACTGGCCCTTTGGTCATCCTGGAGCAGCTCCTCCACTCTATGGCAGGCTGGTGCACCCAAGTGGAGGAGCAGCTGCTCCAGGATGACCTGTGATTACTGTCCTGTGACTACTGCAGCTCTGGAATATGGGATCGACTTTCCCACCAACATCAGCAAGCTACCATCAATCAAAATTCATATCAGTGGTCTGTGGGATTTAAAATTATGAGTTTGGTGGTCCCTGAGGTCCAAAAGTTTGGCAACCCCTGATCTAGCCCAATCCCCTATTTGGTGCAGACCCTGCTAAAATTTTCACAAGGATGGATTATTTTTGTCTTTGACCCCAATAAAACACATTCAATCATGCAGACATATATCTAACCTCTGCTTAAGGATTTCCAGCAGAGAAATACATACTATAAAGCATATAGTCAAAAGTTCCTATAATCAGAATCTTCCTCCTAATCTCTAATCTGAATGTACTTCCCTAGAGTTTGAATCCATTGGGTCCAACCTTGCCCTCCAGGCCACACAGAACAAATAAGCTGCACTCTCTCCAGAGCAAATCTTTCAGAGATTTAAAGATTGATATTCCCCATCAACAACCTCTTCTGCAGGCTAAACTTTGATCATAGATTTCTATGTTAATATTTCTTATCAATATGCCACCATTTTACTTGTTTACTATATGGCTGATTTCATTTTTCTCCTTTCTCTAAGATTTTATATAAATACAAAGTATGTATGTTGTACATTCCTTTTACTGTTTTGCTCCCCCTACCCTTTAATACACGTAATGTATTTTTAAATACATTAAGCCTGCATTCCTGCTTGTTCATCCTCTTAAGGAATCCCACAACTGCAGTGTGTAAGAATGTTTATCATACAGCTGTGCCAAAAGTAAAGGCTGAATGAATGAGATGGAAGATTAAAGCCAGTAGACTGAACCTGTATTCAGTTACTGCAGTTGTGCAGTTTGCCTCCTGAATGCTGATGAACTTTCATGAATGGTCCCATATACTTTTCAGTCCAGTATATTTTAGGCACTAGTGATTATTGCTTGCGCTCAGCTAAAGCTTGAGATAAATAGCAAAGCCTTTCTTAGCAACCAAAAGCTTCATCTTATCTCTCATAGGACTTCACATTCAAGAAATGTTACATACCTTATAGTAAATCAAGAAAAGGCAATATATACCTTGGTTTCCTTGAAAATCTGACAACAGCCAGGAGTAACATGAAACCAGACAATTAAATAAACTGAGAATTTTATAAATAAATTTAATTTTATAAATTAAATAAACTGAGAATAAACTGAGAGTCATTGTTTTCTATGTCAATGCAACCAGTTCAAATATTATTTTATCATTCAACAAGCAGGTATAATTGATTATACTTAAATTCCAATGGTGCTGTTATTTTGTGTAGTTATCCGAATCTTAAAATGATATTATGAAACAATTTTACTATTTTGGGTCAATGAAGTATGTTTGCATATTTATTTAAATCTAAGTATTTTAGTGTTTTGTTTCTTAAACTATTTCACCTGATGGTTGTTTTAGTATAAAGTCTATATTTCCTGCCGGTATGTCACTAAAGAAACAAATTAGTGCATCAATGCAAAGAAGGAAATTGAAAATCACAGGGAATTGTAATTGTTCAATTTAATTGAATACTTTTTTTTTTTCCTGAAAATGTAATTTTAGTGTGTCAGACATTTCTTTGTTAGTTCTTGTCTTTGGTCTCCAGAAGTTGCTTTCAGTAATAATGTTTCTATATTTTTTTTTAATGAAAACAGAGCCAAAATATTTTTGGAGAGAGAAGGATATGTATCTGGATGCCTCTATATATCTCTATTTCTCTATATCAGTGATGGGATTCAATTTTTTTTACTACAGGTTCTGTGGGCATGGCTTGATGGGCGTGGTAGAGAAAGGATAGTGTCAAATCTCCAGTCAGAGGTGGTATTTGCCAGTTTTCCAAAATCAAAATTTCTGCTACTGGTTCTCCAGAACTGGTCAGAACTGCTCTATATCATCTATATACCTATATTTATCTATCTATCCATGTCTCTCTCTCTCTCTCTCCCTCTCTCTCTCTCTCTCTCTCTCTCTCTCTCTCTCTCACACACACACACACACACACACACACACACACACACACACATGTCAAGCCAATAGGAACTGACTGATCCTTGCTCAGTAGTACCAATCAATCAATTGGATGTCACTGAAAGCAATCCAGTTGTGAAAATAAACATTTTCTAAACTCTTGGGCAATTTTTATCCTTTCTAATAACCTTCTCATGAAAATCAGATATGTGAAGAATGTGAAAGGATTTCAGTGTGAAAAGAACTGGGATATTTTATCAAATATATTGCATTTTGCTTTAAGTTTGAACATTTCTTGTCATGAATAAGGAAGAGCACTAATGTTTGTCATATGATTACTCTTATTTGCATTTACTAAACAATGCCAGTGGCATTTTTGAGCTCTTCAGTATAATTTTGTTTTCATTTTTGTTTAGCTGCTTCCACTGTCAAAAAGGAACAGTCAGATATAGGTAGATAGAATAGGAAGTTGTTACTTTACAACACAATATTGTTATTTTTTTGAAATACAAAAATTATTTTTCTAATTGTGTTTCATATTTTAAACTGCGTGTGTGTATGTGTGTGTGTGTGTGTGTATTTTAAGTTTTCGAGGGTACTTACATGAATGCAGTTCAGCTTCCTTTGGGTATTATCCCACGTCATCGTAGTGCTTTTAAAATTGTAGCAATGTTTCAGCAGAATCTCATCTGCTATCATCAGGCTTCTGTATTGAGTTTGTATATGGGTCAGGGTCTGACAGCCATTGGTTTTAAATTTGAGGCTAGCCTATTATTGTGCCAGGATGTTTTTTTCTACATACTGATTGGTTGGGAGTCTTGGTCTGTGTTTATTGGACTTGGAGTTTGTTTGATTGGTGTTTCTGGTTTCTTCTGTCTGTTTTGTGGCTTTGATTGGCTGGCAACACTCTGTTCCAGCACTGGAGGCTTTCAGTGCAGCTTGGCTTTGCGTGAAAGGACGGCTATGATCTATTAGGAAGCTAGGTTTCATCTGGGTGCCTGGTGGGGGGGTGTTTGAGCTGGAGGTATCAGAGGGAGTCTGTTTGTGCCCAGGTGTTTGCCTGGCTTGTGGTGTGGAGATCTTTCTATTTGAGAGTGCAGGCTTCCAAATGATTGACAGTCTGGTGGAGTCATCTCTTCTATTCATGCTTTCAAGTCTTTTTTCAATCTCTGTGACTTCTCTGATGATTCTGTGGCTGGGGTTTTCTATAGTGGCTAGGGTTTTAGTGCCATTGAAGTTGATGTTGTGACCTGTGGTTTTTATGTGTTGGACTAGTGAGAAGGTTGTGTTCCAGCTTTTTTACTGCATTTTTGTGTTCATCTAAGTGGGTACTTATTCTTCTATTGGTCTGCCCAATGTATGTGGCCGGGCATGATGCACAGGGAACTTCATATATGCCTTGGTTTTCCAGGTCAATTTTGTCTTTGGGGTTTTTAAGGATGGCTGCTATTTTTTTGTCTGTTTTGAAGGCAGTCTTGATATGATGCCTGTGTAGTATCTTACTGATTTTGTCTGTAGTACCTCTTATGTAGGGCAGGACAGCTGTTCCATAGGTCTGTTGATCTTCTAGGTCTCTGTTATGTCTTGGTGTGTTTCTTCTAGATGCCCCAAATTATACGGCCTCCCAAAAATACACAAAGAAGGCATACCTCTCAGACCCATAGTCAGCTCCAAAGGAGCACCATTACAAAACCTAGCTAAACACTTTGTAAAACAACTACAGCCCCATGCTGAAACCGCAGCTTCATATGTACAAAACTCATACCACTTCTTAGAAATGATCAAAGATCTACAGGTGGAACAAGAAGATCTGCTTGTAAGTTTCAACGTGGTTTCACTATTCACTCAAGTCCCGATAAAAGAAACTCTTGAAATCATCAAAAATAAATACCAACCAGCTAAACACCTCATGGAACTAACAGAACACTGCTTAACCAACACATATTCCATATACAACGGACAAAGATACAAGCAAATTGAAGGAGCCCCTAAGGGATCACCACTGTCACCCGTCATTGCAAACCTGTTCATGGAAGAATTAGAATCCAGAGCCCTGGCTAATGCCACCCACAAACCCAAACTGTGGCTAAGATACATCGATGACACATTTGTGATTTGGCCCCATGGAAAAGAAAACCTAAACAATTTCCTAACACACCTAAACAGCACACACCCCAAAATCAAGTTCACCATGGAAACGGAAATAAACAAACAACTACCATTCCTAGATGTACTAATCTACAAAAGAATAGATTGCACACTAGGACACACCGTATACCAGGAGAAAACACACCAACCGCTACCTCAACACCCAATCCCACCACCCACCCAGCACAGATAAATTCCGTGGTCAAAACACTAATTGCCAGAACCAAACGCCTGGCAGACAAGACACATATAAAGACTGAACTATGCACCCTGACAAAAGTATTGACAGCCAACGGCTTCCACAAAAACAAAATCACCAGCTTGATCCACAAAAACACACCAAGACATAACAGAGACCTAGAAGATCAACAGACCTATGGAACAGCTGTCCTGCTCTACATAAGAGGTACTACAGACAAAATCAGTAAGATACTACACAGGCATCACATCAAGACTGCCTTCAAAACAGATAAAAAAAATAGCAGCCATCCTTAAAAACCCCAAAGACAAAATTGACCTGGAAAACCAAGGCATATATGAAGTTTCCTGTGTATCATGCCCGGCCACATACATTGGACAGACCAATAGAAGAATAAGTACTCACCTAGATGAACACAAAAATGCAGTAAAAAAGCTGGAACACACCTCCTCACTAGTCCAACACATTAAAACCACAGGTCACAACATCAACTTCAATGGCACTAAAACCCTAGCCACTATAGAAAACCCCAGCCACAGAATCATCAGAGAAGCCATAGAGATTGAAAAAAGACCTGAAAGCATGAATAGAAGAGATGATTCCACCAGACTGTCAATCATTTGGAAGCCTGCACTCTCTAATAGAAAGATCTCCACACCACAAGCCAGGCAAACACCTGGGCACAGACAGAGTCCCTCTGATACCTCTAGCTCAAACACACCCCAGCCAGGCACCCAGATGAAACCTAGCTTCCTAATAGATAATAGCTGTCCTTTCACGCGAAGCCAAGCTGCACTGAAAGCCTCCAATATAGGAACAGAGTGTTGCCAGGCAATCAAAGCCACAAAACAGACAGAAGAAACCAGAAACGCTAATCAAACAAACTCTAAGTCCAATAAACACAGACCAAGACTCCCAACCAATCAGGATGTAGAAAAAAACATCCTGGCACAATAATAGGTTAGCCTCAAATTTAAAACCAACAGCTGTGAGACCCTGACCCACATACAAACTCAATACAATTGCCTGATGATGGCAGATGAGATTCTGCTGAAACGTTGCTACAACTTTAACAGCACTACAATGACGTGGGATAATACCCAAGGGAAGCTGAACAGCACACACACACACACACACACACACACACACACACACACACACACACACATATATATATCTCAAGATATTTGCATACCTAGTTAAAGGAACTGCTTTTTCTTGTTCCTGCTCTTCAATATTTATGAAAGCTAATCCCAGAACAGAGACATATCTGGACTACATTATAAATTTATACAATAAATTGATAAATATAACATTGATCCTTATGTCCTCTATTGTTCAAGCTTGACTAGTTTACATTTCTTTTCTAAAGTTATAGATCCCCATGATCAATGTATTTTTCCACCTTTCTATGACATGCTTATATTCTCAGTACAGTATTACACTTAGGATGGACCTAATGTATTTACAACCACAAACAAAGCTGTTTTTTTCCATTGGATAATTTCTACTGATTGGGGTAGATTGTAGGGATGATACCAAAATCTAATTTAATCATTTTTTATTTATATGTTAAATTATTGAATTTTATTCCAATTTCATTTTAAACTGTATATTATTCCAATTTCATTTTAAATCATATTTTTTTTCAATTCCACTTTAAATTGTTTTTATCAGATTTTAGGAATAATTTGTGTCTGGAACTCTGCATTTTGATATGGCCCAAGGGCTAATCAATAAAGTAAACTACCACTGGATTATTTCTACATATCCAAATACTGGATCTACTGAATACTTTTTTTAAATTTCACCAGTTTCTTTGTTGGCATAAATTAGAAAGCTCTTGCAAGAGTATACATTTCAAATTTTAACATTTTAAACATTACAATATGATCTTATATAATTTGCTGTTAGTTTTATTTTAATAAAGCTTGATTTTTTTTCATCGTCATTACACTGATCTATCTTTCAAGAACAGGGAAGAAGGACTGATCGTTCTAGTTAATAGATGAAATTAAGTATGCAATGTATTTAACATATCTACTATTTTTTTTTTTGAATAAGCTTCTCACCACTCTTCAAAAAAGCATAACTGTTTATAATTCCTATTTCTAAATGTGTCCAGTTTGCTGTGGCCAGTAGCTCCAAGCATGCTGTCTATCCCTGGTCTCAGCAGGTAGAGGTATGTCTGTAAAAAGCCATGTTTTTTATATAAAAAGTTAGTCAACTAATATGTGTACATACATATATATAATTTCACAATCTTTTTTGAGCATTTTGCTTAGAATCTTTGTACTCAAGCTTTAATTGACTTCATTTCTTTTCTCTAAAATTTGCATATCATTAGCATATGATTACAGTATTACTAGAGTCACAGTATGACTATTGTTGAGCAAACTGGGTTGACTTTTGCTAAAATCAAGTAATTCAAAATAAATTTATTTATTTGTATTGACATTCACAAATTATGCTAATATTATTTTTTACATTGGTTTTCTGGAGAATGAATCCTTATCTATTGTCTTAATAAAAAATAACCAAAACCTGTAACTGTATGAATGTAACATATTCAGTATTAAGCTGAAATACTATTATAGTGATTAATTCAAATTAAATTTTGGGTCTATTTGTTTATATATATTTGCTTCAGGATTTTTTTAGGACTTCTATAAATGCCATGGACATAGTCTATGTTTGTTTAATTTGATAAACATGTTTAAACTTTTTAAATTTTCACATAAAATCTATCTTGAATTGATCTTTGCTTTTAAGAAAGAATACCATGAAGAGATAAAAGAAAAGAATATGTATTTTTTGTGAGGTCACGTAAAATATTTTATACTTTATTAGTAATTGTTAAAGTAATTTTAATATTTTAATTGGTTACATATCTTACTTACAATTGATTGTTGATACAGAGATTCTTTATTGGAGATATTTTTTTTTTTATAATGAAGTGTCTTAAACTATAATTTATGCAATTGAAATTGGTACAAATAGTCCTTGACTTACACCCATAATTGGAACCAGAGTTTCTGTTGCTAAACAAGGCAGTTTAGGAGTGAGTCACACCTAATTTTATGATTTATTTTGCCACAGTTATTAAATGGATCACTATATTTATTAATTGAATCTCATGTTATCCAGCTTTCCCCCTTAACTTTGTTGGTTTGCTTGACTGGGAAGGTCACAATTGGTGATTTGCCAACCCAGAATGCTGCAACTATCATAAATACTTTCCCATTGCCAAGTGCCCAAATTTTTGATCACATAACTATGGGGATACAGTCAAGGTTGTAAGTGCAAGAACTGGTCATAAATAATATTTTTATAAGCATTGTAACTTTCAACATTCACGAAATAAGTGGTTGTAAGTGTTGTGGTTTGCCAGTGCAGACGGCAGCGGAATTGGACAGTGGGGAAAAAAGGGGACTAGTCAGGGAGTTTGGAGAGGACTCAGACGAGGGTCCTGCATCTGATGCAGAGATGGGGCCAGGACCATCTGGGAGTGGGATGCTACCTTTGGTGCCTTTGGAGTCTTTGGCAGCAGCAGCCTTTGGCAGCAGCAAAGCAAAGGACCCAGGGGAGCCTGCTCTCAGTACACGTGTGCGTAGAGCTGCTAGAAGGTGAGAGCAGCTGAAACAAAAGGAGTCACTCAGGAGTAAGGCTTGGGAGGTGATTATGCCCCTCTCATAAGGGATAAAAGTCAGGCCATAATGATGAAACCCTTGCAGGAAGCAAAGTAGTTTGATTGGTTCCTAGTCATCCTGGAAGTTCTTTGTACTTTGGTTGTTTTTTCTTGTACTTCGGTTGGTTTCTTTTCTAGTTAATTTGATACTTTTTGGCAGCATTTCACATAATTGAAAGGTGTGTGCTTATCTTGGGGGACTATTTGAGTTTAATTCTGGCTGGAAATGAAAACAATTACCAGTTTTGCAATAATATAGGTTTTGTTTTTAAAACAAGTTTGTGAATAATTACGGTTTATGAAGCCTGTATCAGAACAGTAAGTCATAAAGTGATAAAAATAAGATAATTATTTGTTGTTCTGACAAATAAAGGAAAAGCCTTATTTTTTTAAAAAAAAAGTCCTTTCACTTAATTAATTGCTTTTAGCTAAGGGAAAGAAAACAGATTTGATGGGATACTGGCATTCCTATAAATAGTCTGGTTCCTTGCCGTATAATGTTTTATAGATGATAACTAGCTCCTTGAATCACACCTAAAAGCCCACTGAGAGTCAGTTTACCTCCATGAAATAACAAACCCCTAAAATTGTTCTTGCAGATGCATTCTGGACCAACTCCAGTTTCCAAATGATCTTTGAAGATAGCCTCATGTGCTGCATATTACAATAATTCAAGTAGGAAGTAGGGCCTGAGTCAGTTTTACAGACTCCAGCCCAGAAATGGTATACAGCGGGTTCTGACCAATTCTGGAGAACTGATAGCAGAAATTTTGAGCAGTTCAGAGAACCGGCAAATACCACCTCTGACTAGACTTGCCCCCATCCATTCTCTTCCTCCCAAGTCCCAGCTGTTCAGCTTGGTTTTCTTTTGTTGCCCTGCACAGGAGAATGGAGCTGGAAAACAGGCTAGTGGAGTGGGGAGGGAATGGGATTTTGCTGTATTCTTCCCCCCAGGAGCGAGGAGGAAATTGAGATTTTATAGTATCCTTCCTCTGTCACACCCACCAAGCCATGCCCACAGAACTGGTAGTAAAAAAAAATTGAACACCACCACTGCTCCAGCCCAGTGAAGGAGGCAATTGATAAACAAGGTGAATTTGAGCAAAGTTCTTCCTGGCTACTGGCTGTTTAACTGGGAATTTTGAGTTCATAAGAATAACCAAATTGCACACAATTTTGATTGAGGAAGTAGAGCTCTTGCAGAATTAAAGATGAAAACTGTTCATGTATACTTACTTACACACACACACACACACACACACACACACACACACACACACAGAGGAATTTAGCAGAAATAGTTTTAGTGAATGAAAAGTATAGGGCCAGAACTATATTATAATAATTGCAGAATCACCCTGGTTTCCAGGCTTTCAACCCACAAGGAATATGTTTGTCCCCTTGTGTGAAAGAATACATGATTGAATTAATGTCTCTTTCTGCTCAAAACAGTGTCCACAGTGCTACCTGTGTTATTTTTTCCCTATAACATTTCCATGAGTCTGATAGGGGAGAGAGTAACTGTTCCAAAGTCACTCACAGAGCTTTAGTGGCTGTGGATATATATTAGCTTCAGCATCTCTCTAATGACTATCCAGCATTTTAAATAAAGAATAGCAGAGTTAGAAGGAACCTTGGAGATGTTTTAGTCCAACTGCTGACTCAAGCAGGAGATCTTATACCATTCTGAACAAATGGCTGTCCAATCTCTTCTTTAAAATCTCCAGATATGGAGCACTCACAACTTTGGGTGGCAAACCATTCCATTGATCAATTGTTCTCACTGTCAAGAAATTTCTCCTTAGTTGTAGGTTGGATCTCTGTTTCTTAAGTTTCCATTCATCACTTCTTGTCATGCCCTCAGGTACGTAGCTTGATCCCCTACTTCTGTGTCAGTCCCCTGAAATATCGTAAAACTGTGTTCATGTCACCTCTAGTCCTTCTCTTTGATAAACTAGACATACCCAGTTTGCATGGTTTAACTTCCAATCCTCTAACCATCTTTGTTTTCTCTTCTTCACTCTTTCTATATTCTCAACATTTTTTTGGTATCATGGTCCCCAAAACTAGATGAACTATTTCAAGTGTTGTCTTACTAGTGCAGTATAAAGTGGTATTAACCTTTCATGCTATCCCTCTGTTCATCCAGCCTAGGACTGCATTGGCTTTTTTTGGCAACAGCAACACTACTAGTTCATACTTAAGGGCTCTTAGATCCCTGTCAGTTGCCGTTGTTAAGCCAGGAACCACCTATTTTATACCTGTGCAAGCTGAGCTTCCAGTTTTCGGTGTTCCTGCATGCGTGAAGAACAGCTCGCTGGCACACACATGAGCACCTGGGAGTTGCTGTTCCAGACTCCAGAATTCTGCATGCACAGCTGGCCAGTGTGCGCATGTGCGCTGGGGGGCTGTTCTTCCATCTTCCGGTGCTCCCATGCAGGCAAAGACCACCTGGGCAGGGCACACATGCACACCAGGAACCTGCTCTTCCAGTTTCTGGTGCTCCTTCATGTGCAAAGAACAGTTGCATGTGCCGGAACCCGGAAGAGCAGTGAGCGATAGTTGGTGTGCCCAGAGTGATGGCTCTGCGTGTCACTTCCTGCACACATAGCATGGGTTTGCCGACACTGAACTAGATTTTCTCCTTGATTAGTTTGCTAATCCATTTTGTGGTGATGCTGCCTATTTCACATTTTTCTACCTTACCAAGGAATAGACTCTAATCCATTTTGTCAAAATGCCTTACTGAAGTCCAACTATATTAAATATATATATATATATATATATATATAT
>BLBF01000022.1:327976-345112 GCA_015471245.1 Laticauda colubrina | reverse complement strand
TGTGGCTGGTTCATTGGACTTGGAGTTTGATTGATTGGTGTTTCTGGTTTCTTTTGTCTGTTTTGTGGCTTTGATTGGCTGGCAACACTCTGTTCTTGTGTTGGAGGCTTTCAGTGCATCTTGGCTCCTTGTGAAGGGACGGCTTCTCTTCATTAGCAAGCTGCTATTCATTAGCAAGCTGGGTTTCACCTGGGTGCCTGGTGGGGGGGTGTTTGGGTTGGAGCTATCAGAGGGAGTCTGTTTTTGCCCAGGTGTTTGCCTGGCTTGTGGTGTAGGGATCTTTCTATTTGAGAGTGCAGGTTTCCAAATGATTGACAGTCTGGTGGAATCATGTCTTCTATTCATGCTGTTAGGTTTTTTTTTTTCAATCTCTATGGCTTCTCTAATGATTCTATGGTTGGGGTTTTCTATAGTGGCTAGGGTTTTAGTGCCATTGAAGTTGATGTTGTGACCTGTGGTTTTCATGTGTTGGACTAGTGAGGAGGTGTGTTCCAGCTTTTTTACTGCATTTTTGTGTTCATCTAGGCGGGTAATACAGAAATGCAATTAAAAACCTGGAACATACCTCCTCACTAGTCCAACACATGAAACAACACATGAACACACCTCCATCTTCAGGCTGGTGCTTTCTGCTTCATGCTTGTGCAAGCAAAGCATATTCGGAGCTGCCGTCTCCCTATATATATGGGTGGGGAGGTTGGCTGTCCTTCCCCTGCCATGCTCACCAAGCCACGCCCACAGAATCAATAGTAAAAAAAATGTGAGTCTCATCACTGACGCACATATATAATATACTGGTATATATAATTATGCATTGCAGTTTGCTCAACTGAGGCTATTTTTGGAAAAAGCTTACATAAATATATTCTGCATACTGTGCAAAGACTGCATTCGTTGCCAAATTGTTTCTGAATTAATTCAAATTGCCAGTTGCTTCATGACAAAATATGAATTAATACCTCTATGCCAGTGAGTCAGATGGAGTAGGTTTCCCGTATGTCTAAACTGATAGAGATTATTTAACTGAGACAAGAAAAATGAGGTGTAACCATACCTAGGAGTTAGGTAAAAATTCTGCCTTAAGTTGTCAGCTTATCTTCTTTTTGACTTGAGACTTCCTTGTGTAGATAGGCGTTGTTTCTATTAACCAAGTATAATGTTGCTGATATGGTTGCTATATCTGGAATATCCATCTATTTTTATTTTATTTTTTAAATTATCTGATTAGATTTATTGTTAGCCCAGTTGTGTGGTACAGAAGAAGAATAAGGGTAGGATGAAACCAAAAAGTTGATATCAATCGATCACTTAATTTTAATTATCCCCACTGCAGTGGCCCTGGCATATGTTTTGTGTTTATTTCTTTACTCTATTTATATGCTTCTTTTACCTCAAAGCAATATTCAATTAGAAGAAAAACAGCATATTAAAATGTTGAACATCTGTAGCAGCTTCATGAATGACATACTGTAACAAATGCATAAAGCACTTAATAAAGAGTAAAGCAAAATTACAGAAAAGGGGGTCAATAATGGACATATTACTGTTTATAGTATGAAGCCATGGAAATATTAAACTAAATATGTTTGTGATGATATTTCTGAAAATTACTGGGATTTTTAGCAAATCTTTTGGGATTCTATCATGTCCAGTATACCTCCAGTATAAGGGGGAACTTCTCCAAGCCCTTTTTTTTTTCGCTGAACCATTCTAAATTAGCAGGGAGGGAGGGAGAGAAAGAAGGAGCGAGAGAAAGCTTGAGAACTGTTAGAAATAATGTAGATAAAGTGATAGAACTGTTAGAAATAATGTAGATATCTGGACAAAGATATCTAGGGATTTTTCTAACCAGCAAAAATTATGTGTATTTGCTTATGCTTACCAGTATATTCCAGTTAATATTTTATTAAATGAATGGTCAAGGTTATCCACATACATATGCACATCTTATTATTTTGGGTAAGTACAGTAATGTGATACAATATGACAGCATCAGAATAACAACGAGTTGGAAGGGATGCCAGAGGTTTTCTATTCCAACTGCCTGCTCAGACATTAGACTCTATACCATGTCAAATAAATGGTGTTCAATATCATCTTGAAAACCTCCAGTGATGGACCACTCAAAATATCTGAAGGCATGTTGTTCCTCTGATTATATTGTTCTCAATGATAGGAATTTTTTCTTTATTTCTAGGTTGGTTCTTTTCTTGATTAGTTTCCATCAGTTGCTTCTTGTTCTGCCTTCTGTTGCTTTGGAGAATAGATTGACCCTCCTCTTTTTTGTGGCAATCCCTCAAATATTGGAACACTGCCCCCCCCCAATCCTCCTTTTCTTTAAACTAGACATACCTAGTTTTTACAACCATTCTGTGTACAGTTTTGCTCCAGCTGCTAATCATCTTAGTTGCTCTTCTTTGCACTCTTTCTACACTTTTTTATATTGTGGTGACCTAAAATAGATGCAATATCCCCAGTGTGATCTTCCCAATGATCCTGCATTTCAGGCGATCTTGATTCTGTCCTTCTGTTAATGCTGTCCAGGACTGTGTAAGCTTTTTTTGGCAGCTGCCGCATACAGCTGACTCATAGTTATCCCTCTCACAGTTTCTACTATTGAACCAGGAACCAGCTATTCCATACCTGTGCATTTGGTTTTTCTTGCCTAAATGTAGAATCTTACTTTTCTCACTGTTGAATTTCATTTTGTTGGGTAGGGTCCACTGTTCAAGTCTGTCAAGATCTTTCTGTATCTTGAGACTTATATTCTGAAGTGTTGGCTTTTCCCACTCGTTTGGTGTTATCTGCAAATTCGATAAGTTTCCCTTCCATCTCCTCATCTAAATCATTGATGAAGATATTGAAGAATATTGAGCCTAAGGCAGTTTTTATCATCAATAGCAATTCATTCTCTTGTCAAAGAAAATAAGGCAACACAAGAACCATAGTGGTACAGTGGTAAGAATGCAGTACTGCAGGCTACCTGCTGACTGCCATCTGCCTGCAATTTGCCAGTTCAAATCTCACCAGACTCAAGGTTAACTTGGCCTTCCAATCTTCTGAGATGGGTAAAATGAGGATCCAGATTGTTGGGGGCAATATCTTCACTCTGTAAACCACTTAGAGAAGGCTGTAAAAGCACTGTGAAGCGGTATATAAGTCGAAGTGCTATTGCTATTTTTATGGCTATCCTACCTTTTATTTTTATTCTTACTATTTTAGAGCATATTAATCTCAGTTACAGCCCTGAAATGCAGTTATTTTCCCCCAAGTTGTTTTGAAGCACTATTGGCCTTATGTGGCTTTCTTCACTCTACAATTTGCAACTTGAATTCTAGATTAGTGATTGTGAGAGTCAGTAATAAGGTCAAAATTTAATTTACGTGCTGTTAACAAAGTGATACACTTTGCCACTATTATTTCCCACTTCTCCTGAAATATAAAATGCCGACTATGCACATAATGCTTGTTTGTTTTTACATTGTGCAAAATGTTCAGCTCCAGGACACTAAGCTTTAAAAGATTTTGAACTCTACTAAGTTGCTATTTTATGTAGTTTCCCACATAAGGTATGATGATGTACGTTTTATGATGATTTATTAACCAATACACCAATAACATTAAAAAAAAATTCAAGCTAATGTTTAAATCCTATATTGTGTTCATATCTTGATCATAATATTGATGGGGTGAGCTGCCTAGAGTTACTTTCTAGGTGAGATGGGAGGCATAGAAGTTTAACAAATAAACTATTGAAAATTAAATATTTAATTAGCACTTTTCCATCAGACTTCTAGTTTCTTTCGTATTAATACATAGTAATTCTAGTTTTTTTTTTTTTTTTCTGCTGTGGCATTCTACTTCTCTGTAGTTACAGTCTGTATCATTTGTTCTATCCCAAAGGTGCTTTTTCAAGAGGCAACTAGACTTTCTGGTTTTTCTTTGAAGATGTTTAGCTTCTCATTCAAAGAAGGGCTGGAGAAGCTTCTTGGATGAGAAGCGAAACATCTTCAAAGAAAAACCAGAAAGTCCAGTTGCCTCTTGAAAAAGCACCTTTGGGACAACCATGGCCTAGATGACTGACAATCTCCATAAATATTATTTGTTATTATTTGTACAAACCATTTTCTAGCATTCAGAAAACAATAATATCTTAAATTGGAGAGTGCTATCAGGGTTTAAGGTATGCATCATTCAAACTGTCATTTACTGTTTTATCATTAAATACTCTGTGGTCCCTTAATTCTCTGTCTTTTTCATATAAGCTACTGATATTTTTCTGAACACCTAAACAAGCACATAAAAAAAAAATAAAGAATGGGAGAAAAATGTTTTAAAAAGACTTGTTTTCCTTTTTCCAGTTGTAGCTTTCATATGACTGGTATACATTCAGACTTTGTCCTGTGATTATCGTTGTGGGGAAAACAGGAGGTAGAAGTTTTGTTGGATATTTTTGTCATCATGAGTCATTCATAAAAATAATAAAGGCAGGATATAAATTATAAATAAAGAAACCATGTATCTTGTACATTGTCTAAATTGTTCTATGTCTTCAGCAAGAGATCTTTTGTGGTATTACAAATAAAATGTACATTCAACTCAACATGGATTACCTACAGATAAGAAATAAATTGCCTGTGGTTAAACTACAGTAATTTCCTGTTGATTTCTGGTTCATATTCTTAACACTTTTTCCTACCTTTGGAATCTAGATACAGTATATAAAATGTCATTTATATTGAAAGTTCATCACAAGTCTCATTTCAAATATTCTTGTTGTTGTAGATATGGTCAGTGGCAGTCAGAGATTGCAATTTCTGAGCAGTGGCATCTCATTTAGAGAATGATGTTACACTACTGGAGATACTGTCCCGACACATACATATTATCATATGAAGTGAAAGCAAGTATGATTTACATTGCTAGATATTTGAAATATGAGTACAATTAGTGATACTGGCTTGTGCTAATTGATATTGTAATCCTAGTTTTGACAAGTTGTATTTTCTATGCTCTTAGGTTGTCTTGTAAAACTGTTTTCTTCTATTTAAAGCATAATATATATTATTTACAATAAGAAATAAGTAAATACATACTTGCAGTGCCAGAACCATAGAAATTACACATCCTTTTCTGTTTACTGTTTGAAAGCTAAGTAATTATTTAATGCTGAGCCATTTTAAATTAAGCTTTCTGTGTTAGACCTATGCAGAAACATATATGGAGCCATCAATAGAATTGACTAATGTCTACTTTATTTATAATAGAGCAATTAATTCAAGTATTTATTTATTTTCATGCTTGTCTGATGAATAATTCATCAAAATAATTCATCAATAACATTTCCTAAGTGATGGTAGATGTTTCTTAGTTCAACAATGTTGGTATAACATAACAGTGTTATTTATGAGTGAATGACTCATTGAATTACTTTGTTCTGCAGATAGAAAAGAAAGTTCTAAAATAATCCTGAATAGAGGGCATGCAAGTCTTGAGATATTTTTTAAAAGTACGGAATTTACACATTCTCATTAGACATAACTTTATCAGGGGCATACGTCCTGGATGTTTACCTGGATCCAACTCCTTTCAGGCAGGATATATAATACTAACAATACTAACAATAAATATGATTTCAATGAATGACTCATATTTCAATGAAGCTAAACAACCTTTCTACAGATAAAGTGCACATAAATGACATGTTATTTTTTTACTTTCTGCGATCTTTGAATCATATTTAAAAACAGAAAATTATATTTAGTCATTTTATTTTATAGTGTTTTTCTCACAATAGGAGCTTACTTCATTTCTATTTACTTATTTATTATTACTCTGATATATATTCCATCCTTTGTCAAAACAGCTTATGATGGAATCTACTTTCGTTTTCTTTCCACAACAACAACCACCTTGTGAGCTTAATATACTTAAAAGAATTGAACCAGTGAGTATTCAGTGAGTTTGTATAACTGAGTTGGGCTTAGACAAGTAGAGGAAGCCCTCAATTTATTACCACAATTGAGCCCAAAATTTCTGTTGTTAAGTGACATTTGTTAAGTGAGTTTTGCTCATTTTATGACTCAGTTGTTCAGTGAATCACTGCAGTTGATAAGTTAGTAACCTGGTTATTAAGTGAATCTGACTTCCCCATTGACTTTGCTTGTCAGAGGGTCACAAAAGGTGATCATATGATCTTGGGACATAGCAACGGTCGTAAATATGAACCAGTTGCCAAGCATCTGAATTTCGATCACATGCTGCAAAAGTCATAACTGAAAAATGGTCATAAGTCACTTTTTTCAGTGCCATTATAACTTTGAACAGTCACTAGATGAATTGTTGTAAGTCTAGGACTATCTGATTTGTATGGGTGTTGATGTTGCAGTGTAACTTTCCCAATCACTCTTCCCAACCATGCACACTTTTTCTTATGAAGTCAGAACGGATTAAAAAACCTAATGTAGGTACAGCATCTGCATCCATCTTCAGTGTGAGACATTTGGTGCAGAGATACATCTGCTTCACTTATTTTCTGCAGATCTTTATGCATACTCAAAAAAACCCCTAGTTTTGCTTTTCAACAATACCGCTTTCCTGAGATTCTCCATTCACTTTTTCCTGTCCTAATTTCTTCACACTCTTGTTTGTTATCCTCAGTTGACACAATATTCTTTGCAAAATTATACTGTTGAATTGGCTCTCTGTTAAGGGGGAATTGGCTCTCTGTTAAGGCTCTTTGTTAAGTGTTGGAGGCAGACAAGAAAGGACAAGAATTCACATTCTTTGATAATTCTTTTATTAAGGATAATTTTCTGAGATCCAATGAGCAGAATAGCAAACTTTTTATGACCGGAACAACTGGTAGCTCAGCAGCATGTGAAATTTTATAATTTGTAATGGAAGACTTTTTTTTTTAGCAGCCCTTAAAATCAATATTTCCTCATTACAAAGTACACTGAAAGAACAAATAAAAAACCACGAGTATACAAGCATTAGGATGATGACATATCCCCGTGATGGAGAACCTTTTTCACGTTGTATGCCAAAAAGTGTGTGCATGTGTGCGTGTGCACACACTTGTGTGCCAGCACCCAGGATGCAGTGCATATGCAACTCCCCTGCCCCCTGTGAATGCGTGTGTGACCCCTGAGCATGCACCGCGTGCCTATGCACATGCAAAACCCCCACAAGTCACATGCCTCTGTGAATACATGCACATCTCTCACGCATGTGTCTCCCCCTGCACATGTGTGGCAGATACCCAACAATCAGCTTGTTGGCGGGGTCATGCATATGCATGTGCAGTGAGGCGCTTCCAGGCGACCTCTTGGTTGCTGGCAGAAGTGGCTCTGCATGCCACTTCTGGCATGCATGCCATAGGTTCGCCATCATGGTCATATCCCATTTCCCACTCTAGCTATTGTGATATGGTTGTCTTTTATCTGAAAGGGTTTTTTTTTCCTATTGAAAGTTTCCCAGTGAAGCTGTTGTATTTGAATAGATGTTTAAGTTTGCTGTAACAATCAGTGACTTCCCTTTATTGAATGAGGTTAAAATGAATGATAAACATCACTTTTAATTTGAATGCAGAAAATGAAATATAAATTTGGCTAACTTACTTTAAAAAAATTTTAAATGAATCTAACATCAGATTTTACTCTGAATGTGACACTTTTCAACGAACGTATTGCCAATAATATGTGACATAGCTGACTTTTGTTAAGATGCATTATGTCTCTGCCTTAAGGGAATGCCTGGGGAAGAAACATTTTTAAGAAACCTACTGTTGTAAATAAAAAAATATTTTAAACTGCAATGGTAAAAACTGCCAGGGTTTCTTTAACTGGAAATATTCAGTTATCTATCTGTAGTGCGACTGTGTCTGTCTTTATAGATTCTGTGTTTTCCCTGTTCCAATTACAAGCTTAATACATTTGATAACAAAATCTACTATAAAAGTAGAATTTCTATATAATAGAAAAGTGTATGTAAAGAAATACATACAAATCCAGGAATGGAGCAAGAAGATAATTAATTATTAATATTAATAAGGGTCAGAAAAATAGGCCATTTACCAAAATATTTATATCTGTTAAAGTTTCGTTTTCAGTGGCATCAAGTGTGCCAAAACATTATTCAATAAATGACCAGAATTATGCCAATTTTGGTGATGCACAACAATGCAAGTGTATAATTTGTTCAATTACATTGTTATACATTGTGGCTTCCAGAACCTGTGATTTTCATGATACGAAGAGATGCTAATTGGGAAGCAGTTTAATTTTCATGGTCATGATTTATTTAACTACTCATTTCTTTTTGTCCATGTACTGAATTGACAACTATCTTTTCTCCTTTTCATTTTTTCTGGTTTTAATGACAAAAGAATGGAAAGAAATACTACAATCTGTCATTAGTCATTCAGTGGGCAATAGTCAACTTTTAGGAGAATACATAAAAGAAGAATGTCCTTGGTTTTTTTATACCTTTTTGTTGATAGCTCAAACTTCTGAATTGCTTTTTTTTAAATATAAGGATTAAATCTTCTAAATAAGTAATTGGCTGGATGAAATGTTAGGAGGCATATCAGGAAACATATTTTAGTTTGTGTTGGATGGGGTGATATAATCCTTGAAGGTACAAGATAATTTCATAGTTGTGATATGGTCTTAACTGTAAATGTCCAGTTTTAGAGGCAGTGAGGATGCCCAGTAAAGATTTATAATTACCTTTGCACCTGTTCATGGACATTTCAATGCATGCCTCAATATAATCATGTTTGGAATATTATAATAGGATTGTAAAGCGGACTTTCAAAAAACATTAGCTCCAATGTCCTGCTGTTACAGGGCTAATAAACATGCATATATTGCAATCCCATCTCATTTGGCAGAACATCAAACGCAACAGTTAAAACACTAGCTAAAAAAAAAAAAAAGCAAGCCAGAGTAGACCGGAGCACTGATTGATCAGAAACATAAAGGTGTAAAAATGGCACTGGAGTATAAAAGAAAAAGCCTTTGAATATTCCTTACCCAAAGATACTCCCAACAGAAAAGGTTGAGTGTCCCCTACAAAAAGATAAACCAAGAAATGTATTTTAAGATATAATGCTACTTCAAACAAATCATTACAGCAGTGAAATCATATCTCTGGAACTTGCTGGAGACTATCTGGAGCTGATTTCTCAGTTATTGTAAGCAAAACACCACACATTGTGACAATTTAAGTGAAAGAATATGCTTATTCCTTCTATTGTGATGTTGCATAAAAGTTTATCCACCTACCTGGTCTCTTCTTTTACTAAGGAGATATGCAAATTGATAATTTAGTTGAAGTCTGAAAACATATCTAGCTGTGAAATTTTTTTTCCTGTATTGATAAAGAATAATGCATATCGATAAAGACCTGTACTGGCTTCAACATTTTTTTTCTTGGACTAATAACTCTATTCACACCACTGGGCAAGTCATTTGTAATCCTAACCCTTAGGCATTTATGGCTGAAACTACAAAATTGGTTGGACTTGTAATGCTCTGGTGGACTGATTGTCTTTAAGACTGAATATTCCACATTGCATGTATATTTGGTTAAAATGACTTTGTGCAGAAATGTAATTGAAATCAGACTTATTTGAAAAATGTATATATTGTACTTCGAGCAAACTTTTTGTTTTATTATAGTTGAATATTTGGTACTTCATCTTTGGTAGATTATCATCTCCTTATTCTCATATATTAATTATATACTGGCAATCTTGGTTTATAACCACAACTGGGATTAGTATTTTAATTGCCAAGCAATGTGGTCATTGACTCATCAGGTGATCATCCCAAGTTTACAATCATTTTTATACTGTCATAAAGCAAATCACAGTTGTCATTAAACAAATGACATGGACATTAAATGAATCATGGGGTTGTTGGAAGCTAGATGGAAGGGAAGGTCACCAATAGTAGTCATATAACTACATGACACCACAACAATCATAAATGTCAGCTGGTTGTCAGATGCCCAAATCGTGGCATCATAAGACTGTGGGGATGATATGAAGGTCATAACTTTAAGATTAAGTTGTAAGTTACTGTTATTTTTTCACCTTTGAAACTCCAAACCCTCATAAAATAAATGATTTAAATTGAGGGCTATTTGTGGTAATATTAACTTATACCACAAGAAATTTTCTAAAGTGATACTGACTAGAAGGAAATATCCTCACTCCAATATCTTTTAATTTCTATGTTAATTTCTATGGCAGGGTATTTCAGTGAAATGAAGTGTCATCTCCCAAAGTTTCTTTGTTATACATATTTGATATTGCAATTGCTTCAAAATCACCAATGATGCAATTTTGAGAGAGCTGAAGAGAGTTAAAACAATTGGTTCACTTTTGTAAAGGTTATTCATTTCAAGTGAATGTTAGTAATCTAAAATCAGTTAATTGATGTAATGAAAATTACTTTATGGCTATTTTTCTCTTGAAGGGTATTATATATTTGCTCATTCTTTTTACTGAATCTGCCATTGCCCTCACATTTAAAGTTGCTAGTTTATGAACAAATTTGTTCACAAATAAACTGAAAAAATGTAACTTTTTATCTGTACCCAATTGGGTGACTATGAGCCAGTCATTTTCTCATAGTCCATCTCATTATATGTGGTTGTTGTTGTGGGGCAAATAGCAGGGTTAGATATGTTTGCCACTTTATTTATAAAAATAAAAAGGTATCTTATTCCTTGTTTTGTAAGTTCTTCGGTAAGATTCGAAGAGAAGGTTGATCTGGCTTGTATAATTGAGACCTGGCTGGGTCCAGAGGGAGGTGTTCCTCTTGGAGAAATGTGCCCAGTGGATTACCAAGCATGGAACAAGTCTAGATCTCAGGGCCGGGGAGGAAGTGTGGCTGTTGTTATCAGAGAATCTCTAGTAGCCTCCAGAGGCACTGTTCAGCAAATCCCTGGCTGTGAGACCCTTTTTCTTAGATTGGGCTCAAGATATTAGGTGGGATTGCTGCTGCTATACCAGCCTCCCTGCTGCATGGCAGCTTCCCTACCCAGGTTCCTGGACCTCGCCACAGGGTTGGTGGTGGAATTCCCCAGGCTTATAGTTCTGGGGGATTTCAACCTGTCTTCTCTGGGGTCAGGGTCGGAGGTAGCCCAAGATTTTATAGAAACCATGACTTCCATGGGCCTATCCCAGATTATCCAGAGCCCAACAAGTAATAGTGGTCACACCCCCGATTTGGTGTTCTTGTCGGAGCAGTGCCTTTGTGACCTGGAATTGGTAGACCTGTCCTTGGTCCCCTTGTAATGGTCAGATCACAGACTGGTGGCAATGAGTTTCTCAAAAGCTGCATCCTCCCGCAGGGAGGCAGGACCTATTAGATTGGTCTGCCCCTGTCGACTAATGGATCCAGATGGGTTCCGGAAGGAACTGGAGGTTACAACTGCAGATCTATTATGCATTCCAGCCAGCTCTTAGTCACTGTTTGGAAGAGGAAGGTGACTGAGGCTCTGCATAGGATTGCATCCTTGCGACCTCTTCTCACCCATAGATCTCTCTGTGCCCCATGGTATACAGAGGAACTGAGAGGGATGAAACGCATGAAGAAACATCTAGAATGCTGCTGGCGGAAAGGAGATCAACTTGATTGAATACAGATAAGAGCTGCTACAAAGGCCTAACTTGTGACGATTTCTGAGGCGAAGTGTCAATACTTCTTCACACTAATTGCATCTGCAGATAATCACCCAGTGACCCTCTTTAAGGTGAGCTGTCTCTTCCTAGGCAAGGAGGAGATTGAGGTCCACCTGAAGGGCTGCGCTGAGGAATTTGCGGATTTTCTGGAAGACAAAATCAGCTTCATTTCCATTTAAATGCCGGTGTGGTTGCTGATCCAGTAGAAGCTCCTGAGGCAGGTTCTTGCCCTGTTATCTGGGAACAGTTTGGCCCTGTTGCTCTTGAGGAAGTGAACAGGATCCTAGGGAGTATGCACCTGTATTTTAGACCCATGCCCCTCCTGGCTTGTGAAAGCTTCCCAGGAAGTGACAGGCAGGTGGACTCGAGCGATGATTAATGCTTCTCTACAGGAGGGGACAGTGCCCCAGCATTTTAAGGAGGCTGTGGTCCACCCTCTTCTTAAGAAGCCATTGCTGGACTCCAATTATCCGCTGGTTGGATAATTTCCCACCTGTCTTCAATCTTCCCTTTTTGGAGATTGTTGAGAAGGTGATTGCGCAGCAGATCCAGAGGTTTCTGGATGAAGCAGATTATCTAGACTCTACCAGTCAGGATTCAGGCGTGGATTTGGGACAGAAACAGCATTGGTCGCACTTTTGGATAATCTCTGGTGGGAGTGGGATGGGGGTAATGCATCTATCCTTGCTCTACTTGACCTCTCGGCGGCTTTTGATACCATGGACCATGGGATTTTCCTGGGGCGGCTTTGGGGGATGGGAGTGGGAGGACTTGTGCTGTCTTGGTTCACTTCCTTCCTCTGCAGCCACTCTCAGTCAGTGTTGATAGGAGGGGAGAGAGCCAACCCTTGCCACTGCTTTACGGGGTTCCACAGGACTTGGTACTCTCTCTGATCCTGTTCAACATTTACATGAAGCTGCTGGGTGAGATCATCCATCACCATGGACTGAGGTATCACCAATATGCTGATGATACTCAACTGTATGTCTCAGCCCATGGTGGGTTAAATGTTGCTGTGTTCTCTATCTCGCAATGCCTGGAGGCTGTTAGGGGCTGGATGGGGAGCAACGGATTGAAACTAAACTCTTGCAAGACCGAGTGACTTTGGATGTGGGGTTCGTTAGTTCAGGGAGAATGACCACCTTTAGTGTTGGATGGGGTGGCACTCCCCCAAACAGACCCTGTGCTTAATCTAGGGGTTTTCCTGGACTCACAACTCCTGTTTGAGGAGTAGGTGGCGGTCGTGGCCAGGAGGACCATTGTGCAACTGTAGGTTGTGCACCAGTTACACACTTTCCTGGATCAGCAGTCCCTACTCACAGTCACTCATGTCCTGGTCACTTCCCGTCTTGATTATTGCAATCCTCTCTACATGGGGCTGCCCTTGAAGAGCATCCGGAAGCTCCAGTTGGTGCAAATGCAGCAGCCCGCATGTTTTTTTGCAGACCCTGATGTGCATATGTATCACCTCTCCTGCAGAAGCTGCATTAGTTGCCGATTTGCTTTTGGGTGCAATTCAAGGTGCTGGTTGTCACCGTTAAAGCCCTTCATGGCTTGGCCGGGTTATCTGAGAAAACATCTCTTGCCAGTCACCTGACCCATTAGAGTGAAGAGGCAGGGAATGTTGCATGTTCCACCCCTAAGGGAGATATACTAGGTGGGGCACTGAAGAAGGGCTTTCCCCATGGTGGCTCCATCTCTGTGGAACATCATTCCCCCAGAGATTAGAATGGCCCATCACTAATACTCTTCCAAAAGGCACTGAAAATCTGGTTTTGCCAGAAGGCCTGCGGAACCCAGAGAGGGATGGAGCCCATCAGGTGACTAGTGTGATCTGCTGTCATTGAGGAGCGGGGTGGGAGTTGGTTTTTTATTTTTTGTTTTGTTTTGGTTTTTGTTTTCCCAAACTTTGTTCTATTGAACTTTACTAATTTATTTGATTCTTTTTGTTAATTTTTATTGTTTTTATTTTTATTTTTCTGTTTTAAATATGGTTTTACATTGTGTAAGCCACCTTGAGTCGCCATGGGCATCAATATAAATTAAATAAATAAATAAAGATGTTTTAGAACTCTCATTCTTTGTGTTATTCGACTAATTATCCTGGAAAGGATATATTATTTTCCTCTCTTTTATTTCCTCCAGCTCATGAGCCTAATACACAATCATATCTCTTACCCAAGCAATGACAAATATTATAATTAAAACTTGTGATCCTTGCATTCTTCTGAGCCTAAGATTAGTATATTCTATAGATATGCTCCATATCTATTTCAGTGAGTTTCTGGCACCACTTCATTAATTTTTGGAATAAGATATCCTAATAAGTCATTCTATATTCCACCTGAATGCCTCTGAGCCTTAAGTTATTTCTTCTGTTTCTACCCTGAACATGTTTATAAAATCTTTTTTTTCCTAATTCTTCCAAGATCATTTTTTATTGTAATGTCTTAAGCACTCTTAGCTGACTGAGCAGTTTCAGAAATCTGTTTGGTTTACGAAAATGTACAAAAACAAGAATAAAAACCTTCTTGAAAGTATTTCGGTTAATATAAAAAAAAAAAAAAGAATGATATTGATATGCCATACCGTGTTTTTCAAAAAATAAGGCTGGACTTATTTTTTTTTTTATCTCCAAAAAATGGCTAGGCCATCTTTTCAGGGGTTACTTAATTACCCCCCCTTGCATCCTCGGGCGGGAGGCGATGGCTTGGATATTGACCTCGGCATTGGTGGGGCATTTCGTATTGGGAGACCTTCCACCACTGTTGCTTTCCCTTCTCCCTGTGCTGCCGCGACGTTTAGAGCAATGCTGCAGCATTTGGTGCAGCCACCCGGCATTTGGCACAGCCACATGGGATGGGCAGGGCTCCTCCCTACAACCAGAGCCCGGCGGAAACACTCAGCTTCAGGTGCTACTGTTGCTGCCTTCCTGGGCCCATTCTTTTAAAAACAACGCCCTACTACCAGTATAACAAAGCCTCCCCTGCCCAAGAGGGCAGTCCAACCCCACATGGGGAGGCGAATCTCCCGGGGCCGCATCGCAGGATCGGCCCACCCAGGGAGAAGCACCTAGCCGCCATCTCTGCCTGGGGCTGGGCAGAGCACAAAGAGCTTTGCCTGGGGCGCCCAGCGCATCTGACAGGCAGATCCTCCTGCCCAGCAGAGGAACTCTGTCCAAGGCAGTGAGTGCCTCCCCACTGGGCCCTCTGCTTGTCCTGCCAGGGCCGCGCTGAAGTTGGGTGGGCTGGGCAGAACCGGGAAAGGGAGCCGCGGGTGCATGCCCACCTGCCAAGTGAAAGAGCTGGGCCAACCCAAGTTTGACTTTCTTCCCCAGTCCCTCCAGCCTGACTCTGAAGGGGCCACCGGGAGAGGCCACCTGAGGCAGTGATAGCGCTCACCCATCTGTGGACAGGGAGGCAAGGTGACAGCCCACACTGCATCTTCCTCTGAGCTGAGCCGTGCTGAGTGAGTGCCTCTGCCCGATGCCTGTGCTGCTGCAGCATTTAGAGCTGCCAGCGTGTTTGGACATGTGTGGGGACAGGGATGGCCTGGGTGGGACAGACGGCTTTGGGCTCTCTCCGCCAGACCTGCCAGCCAGGGAAGCAGGGTTCGGGGTGGAGGGACTTGGGAAGCCAAGCTCAGGTCGGCCCGGCTCTTTCACTTGGCAGGCGGGCGCGCACCCACAGCTCGCTTTCCCAGCTCTGCCCAGCCCACCTAGCTCTGGCACATCCCTGGCAGGATGAGTGTCGGGCCCAGTGGGGAGCTACTCCTACCTTGGCCAGAGCTCTGCCACCGGGCAGGAGGGCCCGCCTGTCAGATGTGCTGGGCGCCCCAGGCGGAGCTCTTTGCGCTCTGCCTGGTGTCAGGCAGGGATGGCAGTTGGACGCTTCTCCCGGGGTGGGTCGATCCTGTGCTGCGGCCCCAGGAGATTCGCCTCCCCATGTGGAGTTGGGCTGTCCTCTCAGGCAGGGGAGGCTTTGTCGTACTAGTAGTAGGGCTTCATTTTTGAAAGAATGGGCTTTGCCTTCGAACAATGCCAGGGAAGGAGCGTCTGAAGCCGAGTGTCTCCGCCGGGCTCCAGTTGCAGGGAGGAGCCCTGGCTGTGTGTGGCTGTGCCAAATGCTGCGTGGCTGTGCCAAATGCCACGGTGTTGCACTAAACGCGGCAGCATGGGGAGAAGGGAAAGCAACGGTAGCGGAAGGTCTCCCAATACGAAGTGCCTCACCAATGCCGAGGTCAATGCAGGCAGCACCATATCCAGGTGTACTCCTAACGGTAAGTCCCCCCCATTTTGCATGTTTAATATAGGCTTAATTTGGGGGAGGGGGTTAATTTCATTTTATGCCTATAAAACATGCTGGGACTTCCTATTGGGAGAGGCTGTATTGTTGGAGAAACTCGGTAGGTGTATACAATCGGCCACCCAGCCATACAGAGGAAACAAACAAACATTTTGCTAATCAGTAATTATGAGTGCAGGAAACTCACCACAGTAGTTATGGGGCACTATAACTTTCCTAACATCAACTGGGAGACAAACTCTGTAGTAAGTGAGAAATCAAACAAGTTCCTGATCAGCCTAGCTGACAACTTTGTCATCCAAAAAATAGAGGACAGAAGTACAAGATCAGCTATACTAGATTTAATTCTTATTAACCCTACCTAACAAAGAGGACTGGAGATGACATGATAGCAGTTTTTCAGTACTTCTCTCACAGGGAAGAGAGGATGGACCCATTTCCCAAAGCACCTGAGGGCAGGATGAAATAACAGGTAGAAAATCATTAAAGAGTGATCCATCTTAGAACTGAGGAAAAATTTGCTGGCAATGAGAACAATTAGTCGGTGTGAAAACTTGCCTCCAGAATTGTGTGTGTGTTATCACTGGAGGTTTTCAAGAAGAGATTGGATAATCATTTATCTGGAATGATATAAGATCTCCTGCTCAAGCAAAGGGTTGGTCAAGAACAGTGGTCACCAACCAGTGGGCTGGGGACCTCTGGTGGTCCACAAGAAAATTTAGGTGGTCCTCAGAGAAATGTCACCCTCCCCAAATAAATTTATCCAGGCTGCACAGACACACAAGGCTGCGCCACCCACATGGCCCACGGGAACGCAAGGCTTGCATTACTTGCATTGCGAACAACATGAGGTAGCGAGGGGAGAGGGGAAAGGATCTCCGCTGCTTCTGCTTTTGATACAGAGACTCTGGGAAAATCCCCCCAAAAGTCTGTAGGAAAATCCCCCACTCTGTTTTTCTATTGATTGGTCATTCTTCATTTGGGATCACAAGATACCCCTCTCTCTCTCCCCTGAGAATGGAATTGAAAAGCAGGTTAAGAGAGAGAGAGAGAGAGAAAACATCACTGACAGCCCTCTGAGGTTAGATCTCTCTCTCTCTCTCTCTCTCTCTCTCTCTCTCTCTCTCTCTCTCT